>JASCZI010000351.1:22303-33452 GCA_036250425.1 Stylosanthes scabra
CCATATAATACCACACATATTCAAAACATCATCTCTAATGCAAAGAACATACATGAAAGATCATTCTTGAACAAGTTAATGAGATCAAGATCAATGCATAACCAAATTTAATGTCACTTATTCAATTAAGCAGCAACCTTGACAAGCAGAAACCATCAAATAATATGCCTAGTCTCATAATCTAGAATAGAAACTAAACCAAAGAGAAGAACCAATTATACCTCTCGGTTGTATCGATTCTTGCAATAATGAACGAGATGAATCCTCTGAATTGTAGTAGATACTTGCAGATTTGAATATGTTATTGGATCATTTCATTGAATTGATAGGATAGAGCTCCTCCTCCTCAATCTTTAAAGAAAACTAGCCACTCATGATGATGAATGACTTCAAGAAAAGGTTGAATGTGAATCTTGAATGCATCAACATTCAAAGATCTTCAAAGAGAATCAAGAAAAGAGAGAATCTTTATTGAGAAAGAGAGTAAACTGAATATTCCTCTATATTGAATTCAAAATCTGAAGTTACAAAGATGATGGAAAACTTCAAAGAAATATAAGCTAAAGTCTAGGAGAAAGTGAGAGAGAATTCTCAAAGACTTGAAAACTAAGCAAAAAAAATGAAATCTGAAAGTTCTAATGATCTACTATATTTTTCTAATGAAGTTTTCCATCTATTTATAGGAATACATAAGAGGGTAAATGAAATACAAATAAATCCTAAATGAAATGACGAATCTGCCCAAGACAGCTAGCTTTCCACGCCTAGGCGTAGGATTCCACGCCTATACGTGGACTTGGATTAGTGTTGGGCTTGGTTCTGTAACTTCCACGCCTAGGCGTGGACTCTGGATGTAGATGAGTTGACTTGTGTTGCTTCCACGCCTATGCGTGGACTTCCACGCCTAGGCATGGACTCTGAATGTGGTTGAGAAGGTATGGGACACGCCTAGGCTTCTTGGATCACGTCTAGGCGTGGACTCTGCTTGCTCTGGGGCTGAGGAGTGTTGATCCACGCATATGCGTGGGCCTCTACGCCTATGCTTGGATAGGTAGAGTTGGTGGCCCCGCCTAGGCTTGATCAGGGGGTGTCTTAGGCGTGGTTGGGATGGTTGAAGCACGCATAGGCTCCAGCTTCCACGCCTATGCGTGGGACTCTGGGCAGAAATGCTTCAAAACTCCGTTCCTTGCTCTGCAAGCTTCCTTTCTTCATTTTTCCTGTAAATAATCACTAAAATACTCAAAGTACCACTAATGTATCATAATTAAACAGTTATTAACTTTTATAAACATATTTACTATTTTTAGATGATTTTATGTTAATTATAGGAAAAATACCATTAATTATAGGAAAAATACCACTTAAATTAGGAAGATAACTCTATAAAAATGCTCATGCATCAGTCGCACGGTCAACAAAAATTACAGCTTTGACTTCGCACCCGCTCGATCGCGCGGGTATTGGCAGAATGCATCCCGAAACGCTCCCAGGAACACGGTGCCCCGTTTCATGCTCCTTAGCTTCCTCTTGTGAACCTTTTGCTTCCAATGTCTTTCTTAGCCTTTCCTATGCCTTTCTCAATCCTTATAAACTTGAAACACATGAGCAAATATATCAATGCACCAAGTGGAATGAGATTTCACAAATTTCCATCACTTTTAAGGCTAAGTTAGCATATATTTATCCTTAAGAACATATTCAAGCAAAGGATTGAAATTATGGTTATTCATTAGCAGTTATGTAGAAATATGTTGTCGAACCTCTCAATTCTAACCTATTTTTCATCATGAAAAACGGATTCATCAAAATATCCCACACTTAGAAATTAGCATGTCCTCATGCTCTAGTGAATAAAGCCAAGAGGGAAAAGGAATTCCGCAAAACTTTCAAAACATGTTCAACTATCACAAGAGAAGGAACTACACAAGAATCAAGCATTATGGATGATGCTACATTCAAACAAGGATTATCTAATCATGTTCAAAGAGTATGGGCAAAAGTATTGCAGCAAATACTAACCCCCAAAACAGATTAAGCTCATGATGATTAAACTTATCTTATATCGCAAGAAATGTTCTAAATCATAGAGAGGAGCTTAAGAACCCTTACCGGATGTGTATACGCTCAATGCACTCAAGTATCTTGGGTTAAAGCTCTCAATTCCTCCCTACTCATGCTTTTCAAAAATTAGTTTTCATCTAACAATTAACACCAATTATATATATATATATATGTATCATCAAGAGGGCTTTCTTAAGGTTGCAATGGGGTCAATGTGAAGGTAGGATTTCATATTTGGCTAGGTGAGCTTTATAGCTTGAATTCTTTGATTAACCGAGGATGCACCTAGCTCTCTTTATTTTTTTCACTCTAACCCAATGGTTTTTTTTTTCAACCTTAAGACTCGCAAATGCAATTTGAAGTTACAAGCGATGCATTTTTCCTACCATGAATGATTATGGCATATGCACTTGCTTATTCGGTAGCTTTTGTTTTGCTACTTTAAAGTGACAAAAGACTTTTCTTCCTTTTCTTTTTGTTTATTTTCTTTTCATTTTTTCAAACATATTTTCTTATCACTTTCTCTTTTCTTGATAGCTTGTGCAAATGCATATGCTTATGATATATTTTTATGCATACATGTACTTCCTAAATGCCTTAAGATTTTTCTTCTTTTCAATTTGAAAACCCGTCTTTCACCCACTCAAAATGTATTATTTTTCTTTTTCTTGATTCCCTTTCTTTTCTTCTCTCTAAAAGAAATTCCTAACCACTAAATCCAAAATTAATCAAAGATCAAGTAAGGACTATCATGGTTTTTCACTTTCAAGGCTTGTAATGAGCTAATAATAGAATAAAGGGGTATCAAGGCTCAAAGTTGGCTACAAGGGTGATAATTGAGGGTTAGGCCATTTGGTATGTGAGCTTTTTGAGAATAAAGGCCTCAATCATGTGAATACATACAATGATGGAAATAAATAATCAATTAATTCATGAATTGCAATCATAGAGGAGGGAACACACAAGAAGAAAATAGTGGTTTAAAAGATGTGAAACCAACTTGTTTAAGACTCAAAATCTCTCGGTGTTGTGTGTTCTTTCACTATATTCTATGATTAGAAATTATTTTCAAAGCGAGTGCAAGAGACAAGTTTCAAAGAATTTTTTTTGAAAATTTTTCATGGTGGGGTCCCAAAGTGGGCACAAAATCAGAAACCTGTTTGAAATGCAATCAACATCCATATGCAAAAACCGATTGAATGTGTATAGGCAAAATGGAAAAACATAGTGTTGTTTTTCAAAACACAATCAATCTCAGCAAGCCTACCTAAAGAGTTCAAATTCTACCAAGTAACTAACAATTATCCATCTACAACTAGAAAGCAGAAAATAGTTTAACTAGAATCAAAATATAACCCAAACTATTTGTATGCGCGTGACTCTCCCACTCTTGAAAATTGCACGATCTTCTGTGCTGTGGGGGGCAGGCGAACCTACATCTACTTCGCAGTTGGGGATTTCATAATACAGCTTCCGACAGAACCTTCAGATGGTTCTGCGTTACACCAATCATCCAAGTCAACGTCAAAGTTCCAGAAATGTGGATCATCCCCTTTGTTATAACCGCATTCAGAGGTACTACTGGAAGGTTCTGTGAGATCCCATAGATCTTAAAATTCTTCCTTAGGTAGCTCTTCAGGATCTTCTTCTTCCTCCTCCTCTTCTTCCTCTTCTTCCTCTCTCTTGTATTGCTTCATCCATATTGACTAATTTAGTAGTGTGATCTTCGACTTTGTCTTCCGGTTCATCATTACAAATGAGCACAATTACATCTTCCTCTTTTGGGGTGTCTTTGGGTGGTATTGTGCGTTCGGCCAATCTATGAGCAAACCTCCCCTGAATTGGTTTCACTGAGATTCTTGCGGTTCTCCTTATTTTTGTTGCTCTTGGAAGCTTTGTGTTGATTGCTTCGCGGGTTCCCTAGTTGGTAGGTAAGTCTTCTTGGGGGTTGGGTGCAGCAGATGGTGATGGTATAGCTAGAGATGCTCTCAGGGCTGCGAGTCTTGGCGAAGTTCATGTTGGTGGTGTGCGCATTTTCTCCTTTCCTTTTGATGCAACTTGCTTTCCTTTGCGATCCATCTAAAAATCAGGAAATATCCAAGCAAGTGTCAAAAATTGCACATGAAGATGTAAGTACTAAAAGGTTGTTTGATAATAATTTGAAGTTCAATTCTAATTGCCAAATCCTGGTGCAAAGATCATTTGATAGTCATTAAGGTTTGTGGCCTTGTAGAATTCAACTTAAAATTGTCATTGAATCTTTTTATCAAACACTTGGTATGCATCTTTCAAAATGAGATATTGGTCAATCATGCAAATGTTCAAAACCCTTAAATTAACAATACCACCATCAACACAACCAATGAATCACACATGAATAGGCCGGAAAAAGAAATCCTAATTATTCACCAATTTTCTAACTACCTAAAGTTATAGGGATTCTTAGCTAAGAGCTAAGCTATGCTATCTATCTTAATAATAATGGGGAAAGAAGAAGCCTACTTGTCAATGAGAAGTAGGTGAGGTCATACGCTTCTTACAAACCTTGCAAGTGTGGTGTGAAGAGGGATCAAGTTGAGTTGTTAGAGTGAAAAGAGAAAATGTGTTGTAGGTGAGGAAGAATGAGAGAATGAAAGAATTGAGGGTGAAAGTGCTTATAAGCACTCTTTTTTAACGCTAGAGAGGGGACCGCGCGGTCGCATGACCCCAACGTGCGGTCGTGCGCTTTGATTGAGGGTCCATTCTACTTGGTTTTGGGCCCCGTACGCGTGCGGTCGCGCGGGCTAGAGCACGCGGGCACTCTCCTGTAAAAGCAACTTCGACCGAGAGCAACTCGTCCCACCGTGAGCTCGCACGGGGGTACCGCGTGGGTGCGTGGGTCATGCGATGGCACACACTGGGGCATGCGGTGGTGCGACGTCAATAGAGAGCATCCAGAATGGGATTTTCGATCTGCGCGGTGGCGTGGTGGGGTCGCGCAAGCGCACGCCTTGGACAGAGGCCTCCAAGAATGGATCTTAAGGCTAGTGCGGTCGCGCAGGCTAAAGCAGGCGGCCGCGCGGGCTAGAGCGGGCGGCCACATGGTTGCTCTGTTTTCGAAAATCCCCTAAGAGTTCAATGTTTTTGTTGTTTTCTTTTCCAATGTTTTGGTGGGTGTCTTCCACCTAGCACTTTCTTTTATAGTTCTTAAGTTGGACATGGATGATTGGAAGTCCCATTACTTCCACTTGGAATGGTCTTGCACCTAGTGGGTGTTCAAACTCTTGTTATTGTGGAGAGCTTCCTTGAAATCTTTCAACTTGCTTATCAAATCATCAACACTAACACACTTGAGTTCAATCTTCTTTCTTGCCTTGTCCTCTTCAAACTTCCCTTTTGAGTTACCTTCTTCATGTTTTCTTCCCTTTTTGACAAACTTCACTGGTTCCTTCCTTTTCTTCTTCTTCACTTGAGGGGGAGTATTCCTCAACCCCTTTCCTTTTTCAATTTTGCTTCTCGAGTCTTCACCTCTCTTGTCTTCGGCTTGCCCCAAAGCATGATCTCCCCGATCCTTATCATTGCACATTTGCATTTGTTGGGCTTTCTTTTTCCGTGATGCGGTTAGACGAGCCGGATGGAAGATTTCTTTGACGTTCCCCACCTTAAATGAGAATGTTTCATCTATGTGATCAAGCTGAAAATTTGCCGTCTTCAGAAAAGGTCTTCCAAGCAAAACTTGAGGTGTGCTTCCTTTATCTCCTTTTGTAGCTTTTATAACATGAAAATCCTCGGGAATTGTCAGTGCTCCAATCTTGACTAAGACATTCTCCGCTATGCCAGCTACGGTCACTATGCTTGTGTCCACAGTGGTGAATACCTCATTGGTCCTTTTTAGTGGTCCAAGATCTAGGAGTTCATATAACTCATATGGCATGACGCTTCTGCAAGCACCGGGATCACACATACATTCTCGAACCTCCACCCCTCGGATTTTGTAGGTAACTAAGCTTGGCCCTAGATCTGTGCACTTGGGTGGGATCTCATGTTTGACAACCTTGTTCCCCCCGAACACTATGGCTATGAAGAATGTTTCCCCTTCATCTTCATCCTTCTTGTCGCTTTCTTCCATAACCTCCTCTCTCACATTTTCTTCATTCTCTTTATCCCGTTCTTCCTCATCTGATTCCTCCTCATCCGATTCTTCTTCATCTGAATCATCCAATTTTTAGCTAGTTCGGATATCAATTCTAATAATCAGTCATCACTTGCTTCCTTCTCATCTTCTTCACCTTTCTCCTTTCAAACCATATTGATCCCTCCCTTGGGATTTGGAAGGGGTTGAGAGGGTAATGGATTTGAGCTAGATGGTTGCGATGGAGTTGGAGGGTTGATTGTGACTTGGTTGGTGAACTTGGTGAGCAATTCGGTGAGGTTGGTCAGTTGGGTTTCAGTTCTTTTCTGGGCTCCCTTCATTTCTTTGTTCTCTTGCTAAAATGTTCGGAGGGCTTCTTCATAAGAAGGCGGAAAAGAGTTAACCAGGAGGTTTGTCTGGTAAGACTGCCTATTGTGAGGAGGTTGGTACCGCTGGATTTGTGGATTTTGTGGTGGATTAGTGGTGTAAGGTTGACGGTATTGGGATGATTGTTGTTGATGAGGATTCCATCGGTTCTGTTGATTGTCCATCCATCCTTGGGGTTGTGCCTGGTATTGCCTGTTTGGTGGTGGGATTGTTTGTCCTTCATAGAAATTATGGGAAGACGCGACAACATTATCCTCTTGAAATTGTGGGCATTCATCGGTGTAATGAGAGCTACATGCACATATGCCACAATGTCTCACTGGCACTTGTTGAAAGCTATTAGACTGCTATGTTAAAGCCTTGGGGGCTACATGTTGTCCCTCTTTTATCTCTTTTAGCATGCTTGCTATGTCAGTCAGAGATTTTGCAAGAATAGTTGATTCTGAGGGTGTAACATCGAAAACTCCCTTTGCAGTAGATGTGGCTCTCGTTTTGAAGTGCTGATTTTTGTCGGCCACCGATTCTATCAACTCCCAAGCTTCTTCGAGAGTTTTGTTCATCAGAGCTCCTCCTACGGAGACATCAATTATGGACTTGTCAGTTGCAGTCAATCCCTCAAAGGAGTAGTTTATCAGAAGGAGATCGGAGATCGAATGGTGAGGACACGAGGTCAGCAATTTCTGAAAACGCTCATAGTACTCAAATAGCATTTCCCCATGCACTTGAGTAATCCCTGAAATCTCTTTTCTGATAGCATTGGTTTTTGATGGTGGGAAATACTTTTCAAGGAACCTCCTTTTAAAAACTATCCAATCCGCAGTTACTTCTCCGGGAAGAGAATGATACCAATCTTTGACTCTACATTCCAAAGAAAAGGGAAAAGCGAAAGCTTTCACTGTGTCCTCATCACCCCCAGTCCTCCGGGTGGTAGCATAGATAACATCAAAGTCCTTCAGATGCTTAATTGGGTCTTCACCCGGCATTCCATGAAATCACGAAAGTAGGTTGATTAATCCAGATTTCAGTTCAAAATTTTCATTTAGCACCGGGTATCGAACCGGCTAATTTTCCAGAGCCATACTTGCTCCGCCCATTTGTTTCAAGGTGATCCTGGGAAGGCTTCCCATAGTGTTGGTACCTGTGTCAGAAAAAGGCAATTCAATGTCAGTTTCTGAAGCGGAAGAGTATGCAAAATCACTTCCTGAAGCAATTTCTTCAAGTTGAAAATACTGGGTATTTTCAAAATGAATGCGGCGCCTGACTTGTCGAATATGTCTCAAAGATCTTTCTATTTCCGGATCAAAAACCAACAAGTCAGGGTCTGCGTTCAACCGCAGCATTCAAAGGGTGATTCATAAGTGTGATGATAAGTAGACTATACGAACAATTCTATTCTAAATATTTACAAACTAACATATTTACAATATCAACATATCTACAAACAACCAAAATTGAGCACACATTTTCAACTCCCCGGCAACGGCGCCATTTGAAGAGAGGCCGATTTCGGTGTCACAATCAACGTCGGTTCGAAATTCCTTGTCGTTTAAAACAAGAGGTTCGTTGTAGCGAACCCAAACGAGTTGTGAAAGTGATATCGAAATCGTTCTTCAACAAGAAAGTCTCATAGAGTTTGCAACCAGTTTAAAATACCGAGTATGGAACTCGGGTCGTTCTCACTAGGAGTTAAAAATAGAGGTTTGCAATTCGTTGTGAAAATATTGGGGTTGCAATTGTGAGAGATGGTAACAAGAGCAAAAATAAGAAATGAGTTGTGTTGCAAGTAATAAAGGTGTTTGGTCTTGAGTTGAAGAATAATGTGTCCCTATGATCACTACTAATCCTAATTATGAATGGTTGTGACGTAAGACACTTAGCTCACTTGTCAAATGGTCGAGTGGGTGGAATTAACCCCGTCCCGAATGTCCTAGGCAACTCACTAGTGTGAAGGTCCTAAGTCCTTGGAACTTGAATAATCCATCAAGTTCACCTCATTAAGGACTCAATCATCACTAGCAAAACCCTAGCATTAACGGAATAGTTTTAAACTGGGCCTTAACCCATTATTGTCCTTAGGGATTAGTGGCTAAGATCATCAACACTTCAACCCATGACCAAGATACAAGAACACTAATCCATACTCATAAGAAACAAAATATCAAACACTTGGCGTGCACAATATGGAAACATGGTAAATAATGAGAGAAAACGAGAATCTAAAGTAGCAATTGTAATAGATCAAAGAGATGACTAACAAATATCAATAATCAACCAAAAAAATGACAATAGTTCATAGCAAACAATAATTTCCAGCAACATAAAAATAAGAACACAAGAGCAAGAGAGGTATAATTGGAATGGAGATGAGCAAATGAAAAAAACAAGTAAAGATTGCATTAATTAAACAAGAGTATTAAGAAACAAACATTAAAACACTGAATTAAAGTAAAGAGTTTGGCTAGTGAAGGGCTGGAAATGAAAAGGAAAATTCAAGAACAAGTATGAACTAGAAGAGAGAAAATGAGATAGATGGAAAACTCTTCAAAAAACCTCTTAAACTATTCTAAATTCTAAAAATGATCCTAATGGAAATTGATGTCTTGTGTTTCAGCTGTTCCTCCTTCATATAGGTCGAATTGGGCCTTGCAAGGCTTTGGACCTGGCCCGGAAACTTGAAATTACATTTTTAGCCTTAGTTTTAATTCTGCCAGACAGCACGGTGCGGTTGCGCGGTACACGGTGCAGTCACATGGTCAACAAAAATTGCAGCTTTGACTTCGCACCCGCGCGGTCGCCCTGGTATTGGCAGAATGCATCCCGAAACGCTCCCAGGGACACGTGGGGTTGCACGATAGGACCGTGCGACCGCATGGTGCCCTGTTTCATGCTTCTTAGCTTCCTCTTGTGAACCTTTTGCTTCCAATGCCTTCCTTAGCCTTTCCTATGCCTTTCTCAATCCCTATAAACCTGAAATACACTAGTAAACATATCAATGCACCAAGTGGGATGAGATTTCACAAATTTCCATCACTTTTAAGACTAAGTTAGCATATATTTATCCTTAGGAACATATTCAAGCAAAGGATTGAAATCGTGGTTATTCATTAGCAATTATGTAGAAATATGTTGATGAACCTCTCAATTCTAACCTATTTTTCATCATGAATGAGAAATGGGTTCATCACCCATCAAATCCAATTTGTTAAGGACTTCCCGTTATTGGCAGAGACGTGGTATTAACGACCTCGAAACTAACCCCGCTCCTCCTATCCATTGCCTTTAGGGACCAACAGCTAAGGTCATCCGCACACTTCAACCCATGGCCAAGACGCAAGGTCACTACTCACTACTAACAGTAATCATAATGGCAGAAATAAAAAGGGCAGAGTAACAGTATAACAGTTGAATGGAAAAGCAGTAAAATGTTTGGCCGGTGTGGCTTATAAAAGGAAATCCAAAAGAAACTAAACTAAAAGAAAATTGGTGTATGAGGGCTCTCAAAAAATGGTGTGGTCTTCCTCTATTTATAGGCGCTGTTTAGGCCTTGATGCGTACACACTGCTTGGCTAATGTGTACGCATCAGCTTCGTTATGCGTGCCGCCCAAGTATGGTGGGCGTGTACGCATCGAGCTTCAGGTGCGACGCAGCTATGCTGGAGGATGCGTGCACACCACTCCTTCAATGCGTACGCATGGGTGTTAGTTTTGGCCTCCAAGCTTTTCTTTATGATTCTTTCGTTCCGCGTGCTATTTTTAGCCACTTTCGTTCTGATTCTAGCTTATTCTAATCTAAAACACTTGAATAAACAAATCAAGACATCAAGTGGAATGAAAAATAAGTGAATTCATAGTAGAAATTTGGCTAAAATAGCATGTGTTTACAATTTAATAAGTTATAAGAAACGATTATCCATGAATTCGCTTGTTTTACAAGTATTTAAATGATCAGTTGCTGATAAATTGCCGATTTAAAGTACAAAATAATCCATAAAAATGAGTTTATTGGTTACAATAGAATAGACATTATGTATAAGTTGTTTTAAAATTTTATATTATGTATATGTGTTTAGATAATAATATATTTAGACTTTTATAAAAAAAAAATTATGGCAGGTACATTGAAACACTTATTTATTATGTATGTTTTTATATATGAAAAATTATAGGTCTAATATTTATATAGGTTACGTTTTATATTTTTAGTATTTTTAAAAATTAATATTTATAATTAAATTTTTTATCTTTTTAAGTTTTAAGTCTATAATTAGATTTATGAGTCAGGTCTTTCTATCATAATCTTGTATATCTATTTTATTCAATTAAATCCAACCAACTTAATTATTCTATGTCAAATAGAAGATTATTTTGATTTCAAAAAGAAGCTTTTTTCGGTGTTATTTTTATGCTATTTGACACCGAAATAATTTTTTGTTTAACATAAATAATTTAATTAGATTTAGTTGGTCAAAATAAGTGTACAAATAACATTATCATTTATTTTTTTCTCTCCACACTAGTAGACACCTTATCTACTTAGTTTTAAATTTTTAGTCTTGCATGGTAAACTCTTTTTTTTTTTTTTTTTTTTTT
>JASCZI010000351.1:33543-50229 GCA_036250425.1 Stylosanthes scabra
AAAAGCACTTGGCAATTGGCACTAGAATTCTAGAAGGGCTATTATCGACTAATCGTCCGATCATCTGATGTTCAAGTAAAATTCCCTTACGTTCTCACAGCAAGTCTCTGAAACAAGCAAGACATAGATCCGAATAAACACTTTCCCTTCTTCTAATTCACTTTCTCCCTTTCCTCCTTCTCGAACCGAACCGGCTCCATCAGCAATGGGAGTGCCAGCGTTTTACCGGTGGCTGGCGGACCGCTACCCGCTATCCATCTCCGACGTGGTTGAGGAAGAGCCACCGGTGGAGCCGTCGGGACCCAATCCGAACGGCATGGAGTTCGATAACTTGTACTTGGACATGAACGGCATCATTCACCCTTGTTTTCACCCTGACGGCAAGGTAAAAACCTAGCTCCTTCGAATTCGCTTCTCCTCCGCAATTTCTTGTTATATAATAAGAAGTTAAGAACTTCCGAAATTTCTGTTTCAGTGTTGACTTTATTGGACAATCTTTGCATTGTAGCGTATTTCGGCACTATTTTCTTTCTTTTTGCTGACTAAATTGGTGTTTTACATTGTTTCATTTTTCTAAAGAAGGTTTTAAGCTGTAATAGAGTTCTTGTAAATAATGTACTAATTCATTGTGTGCATCTGAAACGCACTTTAACAAAAGCACCGCGCAGTGTAAAATGAAGTCTGACGCATTGAGCTGTAGAAAGGAATTTCAAGACTAAATGCATGAAGTTTTCCCCTTTAATATTCAACTTGGATTTGGTTGGGGAAAAAATCTTATACTTTTAACATTTTCTCTTGTATGCGGAATAATGGTTTGGTTCAATTTTATCTTTAGTTGATATTTGGACAGTAAGTTGGAAATAGATTATAATCAAAACGGAAACTTTTAAGCTAAAATACAGGCAAAAATAATATTTTGAAATTTATGATTATAAACAAAATTTTTTTATTTTTTGAATTATAATTATTTCACTAATTTAATTTGATTATTAAATATTGAATAATATAAATAATCATTTTTTTTATGTCAATATAAATTAATCATTCTATAACTATTTTTGTAATTGTACCACTTTTTATACATCCCAAACACAATACATTGTTTTAAAACCACTTTTAACCTGAAGTATCCAAGCATAAATTAATTGTCATATAATTGATAATTTTACAAAATGATTATACAAATATGAATTATTGAAATAACTTTAATTTTTAAGCGTTCCCAAACAAATCCTAAGATTGATTCTTTTCTTTAAAATGGTTAATTGTATCAGATTTAAAATTTTTTATTTTAATTACGTCATTGCATTGATTAAATTTTATTACATTTAGTGAAGCAACCAACTGTTACAAAATCTTTCAGACTTCTATGCAATTTTTAGGTAAAGAATTTGCAAATTTCTATCCAATTTATGAGTCTTTAATCTGGTTCCAATTTTGTTAGCAGAAGGTAAATGTTTTTAATCTATTTAGAGTGTGTCAATTGAAATAGATTAATGTCATAACTTGTTTTATATTTTTTATGGTTGCATCAACATTTTGGATGTTCTTGTCTCTGTTTCAACTTCTCCAATTAAACTTGTTACAACTTTAATGATTTACTTTGAATTAGGTGACTTTTTACTGAACTCTTGTTTTGCACTGCAGATGTTATATAAGTTATTGAATTGATGTTTCTAAGTAAGGAAGTGAGTTGCTAAAAACTTACATACTATGCTCATATTCTGAAAACATTTTCTGATTGTTAAAAATTTTAAATGCAGCCACCACCTTCTACCTACAATGATGTGTTCAAATCAATATTTGATTACATTGATCATCTATTTTTGTTGGTTCGTCCACGGAAACTTCTCTATCTTGCAATTGGTATGATCGTCATGCATTTTATTGTTTTCATTTTTTTTATGTGAATTTCTAAATGCTGATATCATTCATTGTGTAGGTGTGTGTCACAGAAAGTTGTCAGCTCCCTTAAGTTGTTAAATCCAATTGGATTGAATAAACTCATAAGAGTGCTTTTTAAGATATTTATTAGAATATATTTCAAGATGGTGCATCTGTAAAACAGAGGCACACATAGAAATCACATGGAAGAAGTATATTATAACTGGATCCATCAAAATATGGTTTGAGGTTTGATCATTTAAAACTTAGTTCCAATCTGTTCTTATAAGACTCAGATAAATTTCTACAGAGGAAAAAAAAATGAAAGTAGAGCTGAACAGCCAATATAGGTGATTTAAATTACAGTGTTGCTATTTTGTCTGTAATGATTGTAATCTTAGTTGCATATAATAAATTCATAAAAGTTTGAAACTGATATGTACTCCCTTTTTATTTTCAATTCCTCATTTGTTATTCTACTTACAATATGTACCTTTCATCCATGGCCTTTCAGCTTTTGCCTTTTGAAATTTGTAGATGGTGTTGCTCCAAGAGCCAAAATGAATCAGCAACGTTCTCGGCGCTTCCGAGCAGCAAAAGATGCAGCTGAGGCTGTAAGAATAACAATATGCTCATGTTTACAGGGGTTCTCCTACCTTTTTTTTTATCAGATTTGAATTACTATGGATATGGATGACATTGTAGGAAGCCGAAGAGGACAGACTGTGGAAAGAATTTGAGGGCGAGGGTATACTTTTGTCTAAAGACAAGCGTGAGACTTCTGACTCAAATGTCATTACCCCTGGCACCAAATTTATGGCATTATTGTCAGTGGCTCTTCAGTATTATATACAGACTAGATTGAACCACAACCCTGGCTGGCAGAATATGAAGGTGCACCCAATGTATTCTTATTTTTTATTATGGTTGATCCCTTCAGGGTTGGATGATTCCTTTCTTGTGGAGAAATCTTCTCTGTTTTCATTTCTCTTTAAACATATGGCTTTCAGGCTACTTTGTCTCTATATTTTTATTTATGAGGCTGCATTGGGTGATTATTTGAAGGTTATTCTCTCTGATTCAAATGCAGCTGGTGAGGGAGAACATAAAATAATGGAGTACATTCGGTTACAACGCAACCTTCCTGGTTTCAATCCAAATACTAGACACTGTTTGTATGGGTTGGTGAGTTTTTTTCCTGATTTCCTTTCTTGAATTTTCATCTTATCTGTTTTTTCTGTTATTGTTTATCCTTTAGTTTTTTTTTTTTTGGGGCATTATTATTTTTTAATAAACTTATTTAATGGTGATATATTTCAAAATCAGGATGCTGATTTGATTATGCTGGCCTTAGCTACACACGAGATTCACTTCTCAATATTGAGGGAGGTTAGTTTTCAGTGAGTGGATTTACTCATGATATTAGCTCATTGATATGGTTCCATGCATCTTCCAACTCGCAACTCTTGAGTGGCTTACATGAATAATTACGTGAACAGGTAGTCACTTTCCCTGGACAACAGGATAAGTGTTTTATGTGTGGTCAAGTTGGCCATCTTGCAGCTGATTGTCATGGCAAGCCAGATACTAAAGATGAGGATGGGATTCCAGTTGATGATGCCCCAATTCACAAGAAGAAATATCAGGTAGGAGGATAGAATCTCCAGGGTGTTGATTCGGTTTTTTTGGGTTCTTTTTTTTTTTTTATTTTTTTTTTCCTTGCCTGCTTTAAACTAATTCATATATTCACAGTTTCTTAACATCTGGGTGCTGCGGGAATATTTGAAATATGAATTGGAGATTCCAAACCCTCCTTTCGAGATTGACTTTGAACGGATAGTGGATGATTTTGTATTTCTGTGCTTCTTTGTTGGCAATGACTTTCTTCCACATATGCCAACATTAGAGATCAGGGAGGTAATCATCTCTCAAGCAATTTGTCACACTGATCTGTAGCTTGACAGAATTATGGAATTGTCATCTGCGTATTGTTACTTTGTTTAGGATGTGGTATCTTATCTGAATTTGTCAGTGCCTCAGTGGTTGACTCTTTTAAGAAATTTTCTACTATTTCAGGGGGCTATTGATTTATTGATGCATATATATAGAAAGGAATTCTCTATCATGGGTGGATTTCTTACCAATGCGGGTGAGGTAATTTTCTCTTCATTCTCCCTCTTCTATCTGTATCTCAAACTCACCTGTGTATATTAGTATGTTACACAGTTGTCACGTGCTTTTGCATGTAACACAGTCTTCTGCAGCAACATTGTCTCTTCAGTCACTTGTTTTGTGCTTCGGTCTTTGGATATAACTCATAAATAATCAGTATAAAATTTCTTCTTTCTTAATGAGTATTGCAATGCTAATATCTCTCTACACCTACCAGGTTTTCTTGCATAGAGTGGAGCATTTTATCCACTCTGTTGCTGTTCATGAAGATCAGATATTTCAGAAACGAGTTTGGATGCAGCAGGTATTATTTCTTTCGAAGTATTTTCCCAAATTCATATGCATGAGCTATATGCTCCTTTAATATGCTTTTATAATTATAGGTTACTTCCTGATATGTAAGGCTTTTAATTGTATTTCCAGATTGCTGAAAATAATGAAGAGATGAGAGCTAGGGCAAGAGGAGAAATTCTTGAAGAGCCACGAGCCTCAGTTGTAGATAAGGTTCAGTATCAAGATTTATTGTCAGCATATTTTCTGCATTGTGCTTGGACTGTATTGCATCTGGAAGAGTTACTTTCAGTACTCCCAAAGTAATTATATTTTGTAGTGAAGCTCCTAACGATGGACTAAGGGGCATGTTTACATCAAAGCTAGCCCTATATGTTAAAGTAGTCCACATGAAATTCTGGGTGTTGTTTTCTCAGGTTAAATTAGGGGAGCCTGGATACAAGGAAAGGTATTATGCTGAAAAGTTTGGTGTATGAAATCTGAAGGAGATTGAGAGAATTAAGAAAGATACTGTAAGGCATAAGCTCTGTCCTTTCTTTTCCTATTGACACTAAGCAACATATACAAGAAAATTTGCTCCTCTTTGATCATATTACAAGGATGCATATTTATGGATGTATGCATGTGTAGCTTCCATGGTATTTTCTTATTTATTCTAATAGTTTATCTGCCAGGCCTTGATTGGCCCCTTCTTATTGCCTAGGAAAAAACAGAAAAAAGACTGCTGCATCTCTTGATCTTTAGTAATTTGCTTTGTGACAATTATCCTACTCATTCTCATTAATATCTGAATATTGCAAAAACAAATTATATTGAAAGATAGCTCATTCTCTTAGGTTTACCTGTAGGTCTTGAAATATGTGGAAGGCCTTTGTTGGGTTTGTCAGTATTACTATCAAGGTGTCTGCTCCTGGCAATGGTTAGTGATACTATTTTTTATTATCATTTGTATAGGTTATATTTATAATGTTTGCCAACTCTTTTCCTTTTGTTGTTGCTATTTTATTTTATTGCAGTTATTATTGTCTTGGTAGGTAGGAATTTACATGCATGGTACATTGTTAGAAAGAAATTGAATATCTAGTAGTTGTTTCTGCAATTAGTTCTTTGCTCAATGAATGCCTCGTGTAATGGGCAGGCCTGTATTAAGGATGATCTGAGTACTACAAGTTGAAGGATGACAAGTGAATGAAAATTTAATTGTTTCCTTGTTTTCATTTTATAATTGTATTGAATTAATTGAACGTGACTTGGTGAATGTTTCAGTAAAAATATATTCTTGTTTAAGGCTTTAAGCAAACACATACAGTATTTTTCTATTTTGTATAAATTTCGGCTACTCATCAGGCCTGAGTTTCATTTTATTGTTATTATCCCAATTATGGTTTCTAGCAGCAACTTCTCTTTGTGATTTTAGAAACAATTTAACAAAACAATATATAAATTATAGATGCCTTGATAACTGGGTTATTGGGTTTGGGTTTTTAGCCGGTTTAAGATAATTGATAATAATTGTTTTGTGCCCCCTACTTCTCAGTTTAATGAATTATCACTAATGAATGTTCTCAATCTATTCATTTTGAAGTATCCCTTTTTCTGTTTGTTTCTTCAGGTACTACCCTTACCATTATGCTCCTTTTGCTTCTGATCTTAAAGATCTACCCAATCTGGAAATAAAATTTTTCCTAGGGGAGCCATTTAAACCATTGGATCAGCTCATGGGAACCCTTCCTGCTTCAAGGTTACCTCCCATCTGATGGCCTTAGACCTATCATAGCATGCTTCCCGTGTATAGGATGCTTTCTGTGCTGATAATTTCTCATTTCTTGTTACAGTTCAATTTTACTGCCTGAGAAATATAGGGATCTGATGACTGATCCTTCATCACCTATTTTTCATTTCTACCCTGATGGTGAGATATTTTATCTGTCAAGTATTGATTCTTACTTACATGACATATATCCTTGTTCTGGTATCACATGGGTTTAAACTTTCTACAGAGTTTGAGATTGATATGAATGGAAAACGATTTGCATGGCAGGTAATTTAATGCTTTTATTAAGGATGCTTCGGAAGGAGTCACGATTTATTGTTATTTTCATTATTATATAATTACTATTGGGTTACTTCTCAGGGTGTTGCCAAGTTGCCATTCATTGATGAGAGGAAATTGATTGCTGCCACAAAGAAGCTTGAAGATACATTAACGGTATGGGGCTCCATTTATACTCTGTTTTTATTTTTGTTATTTCTCTCAAGAGATTAATATATATTTTACAAGTACTATTATATTATCATTCGAATTGCATCATGATGTGCTAGCAGTGGCAGGATGTGCAGTTCCATCTCTTTTACATCCACCATTCTTGAATGTTATGTTAATTGCCACTTCTCTGTTTTCAACTTTATATTTTTTTGCCTGATTGTCACACTTGGTTGCTACCCTATTGCTGGAAGGATTCTGATAGAACACGCAGAATAGTAATTACATACTCCCTAAAACTCACAACAAACTCTTATTTATAGCTATCACTACCCTATGCCAGCTCAGCACCTCTAACTAACTACCAAAACAGTTATTAACTAGCTAAAACTGACTCCAAAACTAACTTCTCGCAGCACCTGTTCTTAGGCATGCTCCTATCAGATTCTTTACTTCAGAATTCGGATCTAATTAACTCTTTCGGTAGATGTTTCTATTAGCAGTTTTCATTCTTTTTTAATGTTGTCCATGTTATACTGCAAAAGAATTCCTAAAACCATCTAATTCTTAATAGCCTCTACTCTAGCACTTACTTTCAGTTTTGTTACATGCAGGAGGAAGAACAACTTCAGAATAGTGTGATGCTTGATTTGCTTTATGTCCACCATTCTCATAATTTGGCTTCACATATCTTATTGTATTACCAAGCTAGTAGTCAATCATCACCACACGAAAGATTTGTTTGGCCAATTGACACAAATGCTAGGTTGGTGAACATGTCACTAAATACTGATCTACATTTCATGAATCCAGAATTCTGGATAGATCTATTCAATAGAGGGTTAATATGCTTTTTTGCTGTCTTTATTAGCAGTGGTGGGATGAATGGATACCTATGGTTATGTGAAAGAAATTTTCTCAGCACTGTTGTATCTTCCCCCATCAATGGTTGGCAAGATATTGAGTATAACCAAGTCTTGTAAGTATTGTCCTCCTCTTTTTTGGTTTTTTAACATCATTTGATGAGAACTCAAGTTAAATTCTATGGAATTTCAGAAATGTTACATACCTTAATCCTCGTAAGCATGAACATATACCAAGACTTCCAGATGGTGTAATAGTTCCCCAAAAGGTTTGTATGCCCCAATTGCTCTTAACTCCTGACTTAAAATGTCAACTGGTTCATCCAAGAAATTGCTTCAAGACTGTAATTTATTTATTTAGCTGTGTTTATGTACACATATAAAACCAAGTTGTTCAATAAAACTAGATATAAACCCATGCGATGTGCGGAAAAATAAAATATTATTTGAGTTAATATTTTACTAATAGAAAATATAAAGTATTTTGAATTTTTGAATATTATTGTATTTGTTAAGTTGTAAACCATATTAATTATGTTCCCCGATCCAAATTAAATTTCATATTTTTGATAATATGATCAAGTGGATATTCAGTGTAAATTCATCAAAATTCTAACTTGACAATTCATCAAAATTGCTTACGTGGTAAAGCAATAGAAGTTAATATTGTAAGATAAAATGAGGAGCTACATTAGTCTCAAAATTAATATATTATAAATAGATAAATAGATGTCTTAGATGTTTAGCACTAGGCCTGGATGGAACCATCTACAATTTTACGTGTTCTAATATGTTTACTGTTTTTGTTTTTTAGATAGCAAATTATACATGTACTGTATTCTATACTCTGATCAAATTCACGGAGTATGGACCACACTTACTTTGACATTGATTTTGTTTGCAGATAGTAAAAGCCATTGATATTAAACCTACTCCTGTGCTATGGCATGAAGACAATGTTGGTCGGCGGCAGCAAGTTAGAGAAAGGTGAGAATTTATTCCTATGTAGTTGCTTGGCTGTTGCCATGTAATTTTCATGTTCTTGCAAACCAGATTCAGTCTCAGTATTAAAACTATGCCAGAGTTGGTGGTTGTGTTTTAATGCTTGATATGAAAATGGTGCTTTGGGAAGAAATTATCAATATCTGCTTCAAGTAGTTTACTTGTGGAAAAATCGCTAACGAGGTGTATAAGTTCTCAATGGGTGTCTATTTAATCATGTGAATAATCCGGAATTCGGGATGCATGAAATCTCCACTTTTAGTGATAAGACTTAAATTCTTCGAAATACTTTCTGCATTACTTATTTTTATCGATGCATCTGGCAGGCCGCAAGTATCTGGAGCAATAGCTGGTTCTCAACTAGGAGAAGCGGCTCACCGTCTTGTCAGGAATTCACTTAACATTAAACTGAATAACACATCCCATGGATTTTCGGAGCAACATGCCAGTCATCATACAATTAACAATCTACAATCGGCTGGATCCTCCGGACATGGAAAACATTACCCCGAGACGACAGGTGGTTATTATGGACAATACAATCACCAGGGAATAATGGCTAGACCTAAATATCCAATCTCATCTAATGAGGGTGGCAGACAGAATTTTAAGGCCCATGACAGGTTGCAGCAAAAACCATTCCACAATTTGAAGACTGGCTTTTCTGCTATGACAATAGAGGAAGGAGCAAGAATTAGGACATCTGGACCAACTGCCAATCCACAGCACCAAGTTGCACACATGGGTCCTCCAAAGTGGACTCCAAAAACGTCAACTATGAATGGAAAGTATACAGGAGCAAGAGCTTCTGGCAAGCAGATGAAGGTGGTTTACCAAGTTAAAACACGCCAGCCTCATGATAAGCCAGAAGACGGGAACCAGTAGCATTGCTCTTGTTTCTCTCTGCCATTTCCTCCAATTAGAGCCTTGCTCAATTTCCATTCAACTGATTCAAGTTTCAACAATGGGTATGCAGTGCATCATTAATTTGATTACAATTTGGTACCCTAATGCAGTTTGCAAAGTCTAGCTATTCAAAACCAATGCAAAAGACTGCTGACACAACGTGATGTGGCTTTGACAATGTGCAAGAGCTTTAAAGATTGTTTGCAAATAAATTCACCTGGAACTGGTATGCGCCAATGCAAGAACATCAACTTTCATGTTTAGCTTAATTTATGGCTATGAATGAGCACCAGTGTTGTTTCGGTTGGGGTCATGAAACTTTCTGGTGGAGTGGTGTTGTATTGTATAAAATTAGTAGGGTACCCTGCTTAACATGTATCAATACCATATTCTATAGGTGTGAACAGAATTATTATTTATCTCATCATCAAACACTGTCAATTCTCGTGTTCACTGCTGAAATGTTCGTGCAAATGAAATGAAATTGGTTAGTTGTGGGAAATTATATACATCTATTTATAAGAATACACTATGGGAAAAAACCAGAATAGTTTCACCATTATATTTAGAGCTTTCACCACCTATTTTATTGCGTGTTGAGCTGAGTTTGGGAGTCGAGCTTTTGAACCTCAATTTGAACTTGTGTATTAAATAAACTGAGTTTGAGCTTGAGTAATTTCAGTTTATTGGCCAGTGAAGAAATTTATCATGGGCAACGCACGTTATTTTCAAATTTAATAGAAATTTTCACTCTTCATTAATTATACTCTTCACCACTCTTTATTTAATTATGTTCTTCGCCAAAGAAATTTTCATATATTAATGCTTTGAGATAAAAAAAATTTAATAATGTTTTTATATATGATTTCTTTATTTAATTCTGTTTTTCACCAAAGAAATTTTTATATATTAATGCTTTGAGGTAAAAAAAATTTAGTAATGTTTTTATATATGATTTTATCAGAAAACATAAACTATAATTGATAGAGAAATGATGTGTATATTGATATTTTTCTATATATAAGTTATAATTTATTTTTAAAAGTTATTGATCTTGTTTATATGGGTTAACCACCAAAATCGATCAAAAGTTTTTTATCATTTTTCAAGATGACCTGGAATGGCTTGACTGAATGGATTGAATGGACTGTTATCGTGCTACTGGCTTAAAACTTCCTGTTCTATTGGAAGAGAGATGAGATTCCTTCGAACAGACTCCATCCTGAATGCCAATAAAACCACTTCCTCAATCCTGAGCATCATTTAACTCAAGAGCCTTGCGGCACTCCCACTTCTACTAGATCTCAAACCGGAAAGAAGAAATAAGAAAATCATTTAAAAACCTGCAAACTTGTATCTCGGAACAGGGCAAGGCATGGTCCTAACTCTTACCATTTTTTTCACGCATGACATGAGGCTGTCTACCTCACTAAAATGACTTCGAATTTTATTAACACAAAAATATTCTCCAATTATTTAAAATGTGACAAAAGTGTCTAATTTTAAACAGTTTTATCATGTTTGACATGTGATAAAAATATATTTTTATCGGGTTTTTAAATAATTTAAGGATATTTTTGTCGTTAACAAAATTGAGGGTATTTTTGTCAGGTTTTTAAATAATTTAACTCTGTTTATATTATTTGAGTCAACTCATAAACTTTGGGTAAATCGAGTTTGATCTTCACAAAATGTTAATAATGTTAATATCTAATGAATAGTGTCGTGAGGTGAACTCAATTTTTAAAAGCCTAGATTAAGAACAGAGTTGTTTCAAAAAGAAATCATGGCTAATAACGAATGCTAGAATAGTGAAGCATGGTTAATAACTTCTGATTGAGTTAGTCGATCTTATCCCCTAAATTATGGCAAAATTTAGTATAACGATATTATGGCTATTTATTATTGCTAACAAGTGCAGTGACAAGTTTGGAAGTTATTATATATCTACTCTTACTAAAATTGTGGATATCACAGAAAGAGATTGATTAAAAATCTATTGATAGTAAATGCACTAACGGTCATCAACTAACAACGGTTGGTTTGAATATACTCTCAAACATGAAAATATTGCATAACAAAAACAAACATAAAACGAAAACAATGTTTTCCCCGTTTGTTTCGTGGCTCATGTCTTCCACCTCCTCCTCCTCTTCCTCTTCCATTTCTGATGAACAAGAACAAGAACAAGGCACTGACATAGACGACAACTCAACCGACCAACCATGTCCTCAAAACGACATTCTCAACGATCAAAACGACAATAACAACAATGGCCAAGCAAACGAGGCCGAAAATGATGAGGATTTTCTTAGCTCATGCGACGGCCGGGACGACAAAATTCCCATTGCTCTTGCGGTTCCCGCCACCGCCACCACCGGACCCTCTCCGATCCCTACCGTCACGGTGGCGTTTACCACCTCTGACGATAGAATTCCCGTCTCAGCCGCAGCCGCAGCCACCAGCATCGTGACACAGCCGAAAAGGCGGCGTGCCGTGAACTATGCAGGCATGATGAAGCAATACCAGAGGCTTTGGACGAAGCAGGACGAGATAGAACTCTTGAGAGGGTACCTTGAACACGTTAGAAGAAACAAAGGCACAAGAAAGTCCCTCCAAAACGACGTAGCTTTGTTCTACGGTGACGTGTGCCACAAGCTAAATACGGATTTCAACAAGAACCAGCTTGTTGAGAAGCTGAGGAGGCTAAAACGGAAACACAAGGTGACTTTGGATAAGGGCAATTCGGGGAAACTCTCCTTCAAGAACCCTCAGGACGAGGGCATTTTCGACATTTCGCACAAGATATGGGGCAATGACATTGACGCTGAACAATTAGATGAAGAAGAAGAAGAAGAAGAAGAAGAAGAGGAAGAAGAAGCGTTGGATCTTGATGGTGGCGGCGTTGATGGTGATCACGGCAAGGAGAAGGTGAAAATCGAGGAGGTTGTGATTCGTGATGAGATTGAAGAAAGCATTCCGAAGCGGCCGCGGTTAATCGAAAACGAGGTGGAATCTGCTGCTGAATTGCAGATCGAGAGCTTGATTCAAGAAACTACGAGATCTTGTTTCCCACCATTGATGAAGGAATTGTTGGAAGATGAAGGAGGGCTGAAGCCGGTAGAGTTGTGCCCTGGGGTTGGAGAAGAGCGAGGTGAGGAATGGAGGAAGAAGATGATTTCAGAGCTGGAAACGTATTTGAATCGGTTAGAGTTGTTGCAGGATCAGATAAAGGCTAAATTAGAAGAGCTTAGGTCTGGTTCAAGGGATTGACTACTATGGAGGTTTGATTTCTTTCTACTTCCTTGAATTGTACATTAAAAGTAACTTTGATTTGTGGTTTGTTCAATGCATGTGCATGTGTTGCAATGTATATAGAGGAATGAAATAGAACACACTTAGTTATAGCAATTCTGTGATATTTTGTAGGAAACTCTGTAAATTTGTGCACCAGATTCATTCATGAAAATTTTCACTGTATTTTTGTATGATAGATATTATTTTAACAACTTATGAAGGTTGTGATCGCCAAACAAATTTCAGTTAGTAACTTGGGTAAATAATGTGTAAATTCTGGAGGAAGAAAAAGGAAGACAGGATTATTATAACTTTAGAAATGCAGGATAAAAAAAAAAGTAAAAAAACAAAAAAAGAAGAGTTGACAGAGTTTGGTAAGTGGATTGGAATTGCTTTCCCCACAAAGCAACTCTCAAAAGGAAGTCATAAACTAAATATATCAGTAATTATCTTTTGTTTCAAGAATATAACATGAAGAACAGCACATAATGGGAGTGAAAATTTTATTATGTTGCTTCAATCCATAAATTAAATTTTTATTAACAGAACAATTGTTTGCATTCAATTTTGAGAAGATTAAAGTAATCAATCAGGACATAAGGAATTTTCCCTTTGTCTTCTCAAATACTTGTTCTGCAAGGAATGCCCCAGCACCATCCGCCTTCTTAATCTCCAACTTGGACTTCTGATAACAACCAGTTACCCTCAGCACATCGGCTATGAAAGGATTGAATCCGATTGCTACTGCTGCCTCTGCTTTCACTCCATAAACCAATCTCTGCTTAGAAACCAACATGACAAATATATGATGTTAACCCAATATAAAAGGAGATACAATGAGAAACGAGGGAGAGGAAGGTCCACCTTAATTTTTGAAAGATGAATTGCACCGAAGCACATTGGACAAGGTTCACAAGAAGCATAGATTTCACAGTCATCAAGATAAATTTGATTTAGCTTTTGACATGCCTACACATGATTTACAACTACAAATTGAGGTACATCTTCAAGAAGCTAATAGAAAAAGTAAATAAAAATGAAAAATGAAAGAAGAAATGCAAATATATTAGGCCAACAGAGTTCTCACATATAAACTAAGCAATATATAGAAGCATTAAGAGAATCAAATGAATTATGCAAAATTCAGACAGACATAAGCAAAATTTCAGCAACTCACTCGCATGTCACATCTAGCAAATGAAAGATGGTAAGACTCAAGGGCGTCGTTTGATCTATTTAGTCAACCCCACTTAGTTTTTTTTTTTTTTTTTTTGTCTTAGGTGAGGCTTGAACCCGAGACCTCTTACAACGGCGGAGGGGGATAATGTCATATGAGCTACAGCTCATCGGCGTCAACCCCATTTAGTGAGACAATGGTTTGTTGTTTAATAATAATAATAATAAAAAACAAGCACACACACATCAAATTTAATCTGCATAACAAGCCATTTTCTTATATACATGAAGATTTCATAAATGTTTGATTAGATATAACCCGAGTTGTGTTCGTTATTTCTACCACATCACAAGTATATCAGCTCAATGACGAAACAAAACTGAGTTCACAAAACATTTCCTCACTATAACTTCAAGGCTTGTTTGTTAATATAACCTCTCTGATAGCATTAATTTCAGCATGAGCAGTGGGATCAGTGTTCCTTAAAACCATGTTATGACAGCTCACAACTACTACATCATTTCTAACAACAACAGCGCCAAATGGTCGTCCATCGCAGCATTCAACAGCTTTATACGGCTTCTTCAACAGCTTTTGCTAGGAACTTGTCATCTCTGTCCTGTGAACCTGATTTAGAAAGAGAAAATAAGAACTATGTTGTTGCTTCCTTTGCGAATTAGAGAGTAGCGTTATTTGAACATGGTCATTTTATATTATATGCCAACAAATTATCAATCCCCCACTTCATGGTAGTGGATGGATGTATGTTGATCCAAAACATGATCACAACTGCTAAATGGGTTTAAAAAACATTTCTACCCTTGAATGAGGGTCTACCTTGATCCACCATTTGCAGTTCCATAATTCAGAAACCATTATCACGAAAGTGCATCAAACCCCTCCAAATCATATTTTCAAGCTTATGATTCACATCATAGAAGTCAACATGATAAGCTAGTGTCAGGGAAAAAAAGAGTTTCTTCTTAAGGGAAGAGGCTGACAGCGACGAGGAAGAAGTTTATCATACCTTCTTGATTACCGGGTAGCGCTGAAGCCATGGAGATAGCCCCATCTCTAGCTTCCAACACTATTATAAAATCCAGGTAAAAAGAAATCAGCAAAAGGGTAATCACCATGTCAAAAAAATTTCAATGGAGTGCAAAAAGGAAAAGATAATAGATCTTCTCCTTCAGCATGCCGCTATGCTAGCAAATAAAGGTACATAAAAATTTAACAACATACATGCAAGACAAGCACAAAGATCTTGATTCTTGAAACACACTTAACAAAGAGAAATCCACTCTGATCTCTCTTAACGAAAAAGACATGATCTGTTTTGAGTTTGACTCCATAATCCAACTAAGAGATAGTGTTAGTGCGTTACAATCCAACACACAGACACTTGACTTGAAGTTAACAAATAACTGAAGATAGTCAATGTTTGCAATGACATCATCATTAAACTTAAAAAACAGAAAACATAAATAAAAGCAAAAGCCATACCAAGACCTGCTATTTGAACATGGCAATCAGTGAAAGCATATACGAAAGCACAAAAATGACAAAAAAGGAGAGCTCCAGTAAAATGCTCATTCATTTTGTCTTCTTCAAATCTCTTATATGGCAAACATCATTACGTTCATTTAATCTTTCTGAAGCCATGAATTATGAAGAACTATACCATTCGCAATAAGAGGGATGGCGGCGGCGTCAGCAGCAGCAGAAGCAGCGTTCTCCTCCATGATCAGATGAAAAGAGGAGCAACAATGAGGTAATCAAGAAAACAGCAGTTGGAAGCAAGTTGGGGAAGGTTTAGGAACAGGAACCAGAAACAAACAAACAAAATAAAAAAGAAACTTGTCAATGAAGACACCATATAAGGTAAGAAGTGCATGATTGGATTGCACCCAGTCCCACAAGAGTACAAGACAAATAAAAAATTCTGAAATTGAGGCCTCTGTCTTCTCTCACTTTTCCATCTCATACCTACTACTCCCTCACTTCTCTCCACTTCTCACCTCTTCCTTACTCAGCTTCTGTTTTACAAGAGAAGAAAAAAAAATTTACAGTAGGAATAGAATTGAAACGTAAGGGTAAAATTGAAGCAAATTAAATGTTTGGAATATTTTTTAAACATCTTAAAATCGTTAGGGACGAAAAACATACTTTACAAGTAAAATAACATGAAAGAAATAAAGAAAGAAACAGTTGGTAAGTTGGTTTCCACCAATGACCACCACGGTAGCATGTAACATGCATTTGTTTAGTCATCGACTATCAAAGATTGGATTAGTTCGACAAAACTATCCATCAGCTATCCATTATGGGTTGTTTCCTCGAACTAAACCAATAGTTGAATATCTTTCATAGTTAGTGTTGAGTCATTAAGAGTAGTAAACTTTTGTGATGACAAAATGTATGGGTTGGACTGATTGGTTATGTCCACAAGTTGTTTTGATAGTTGGGCAGAAAGCCCATTTATATTGCTTATGGTTTGAGAGACTTGTTAAGCCTTATTTTGATGTTGCTTCATGAGCCCATATTCCTATTATTGTTGCTGCTATGGTTATGTTGTGTGTGCAGAAAATTTCCAGCACCATTGGAGGCAATTATTTGGGAATTGGAGGGAAAGAAATCAGCATGGATTTCACCAAATCATTAAAGATCATACACGCAATCAAAGTGAAGGGTGGATAATGAATTCTTGGAGCCAAAGTTTGAGATGAAGGGCCAAGATTAAACAAGTACAAGAAAAAGCAATCAAGAACACAAAAGCAAGGCAATTATTCCACTACCTAGCTGCTATGCAAGGTTGCAAAATTGCAAATGACAGTTCTGGCAGCCCCAAACTTGGCCACTATCTTGCTCATTCGAATTGATCAACAACCAAC
>JASCZI010000353.1:11472-26665 GCA_036250425.1 Stylosanthes scabra
AGTGCTTAATTTTCCTTTTTTTTCCTCATCTGGGGAGTTATAGCGTGGGTTTTCCTTTTTCCCTGTCCTGTTTTTTAGAAATCTAAGGTAACTAACTGTTTTTTAAATGGGAGAGTTCATGGAGTTTTTGAAACAAATTTAGTTACCATTATGCTCAAATATTTCATTTCATAAATTAATTATTGCAAGGTAAATTAATCCAAAAAATTTGGACACCAAAGATACGGTTAGCTCTTAGTATTTTCTTTGCATATTGTTATAAATGAACATAATTATATAAATAGCCAAACACAAATGCTATTTGAACACCAAAAACTGATTTAATGGTTGAATTTTGGAGTGCAAATAACAAAAATCCTTAATCAAATGTGTCTCTACCAAATAAATAATTATTTGAGTAGGTTAAAGAAAACAATTATTTCATATGAATATGCGATCAACACTAAATTAAATAGAACAATTTCTAATAAGTAAGAATTTAATTTGGATATATGTGTAAAGATATTTTATGGGCATTAAATTACGTAACGTTATATTAGCAACAATAATTTCATTTTCCATTCATTATTTATATAATGTAACCAATATGCCACGAATTTGATGGAAATTGGAGTCGCGAGAAGTAGTTCGGTTGGGGAAATATTTTTAAAATTTCATGTGAAATTCCAATGGTAGTTGTAAATGGAAGAGCAGAGAAGAGTGAACACCTCCTCTCCTTGAGATCTAATTTGCATATTATAAATACTAGTCCATTCTTTTTTTTTTTTTTTTTTTGGTGAGAAGACTAGCCCATTCTTAAGTTGCCCCTTATAACATTTCTCACTCAAACATTAAATACAAAAAGATGTTCCTCATGCCTTTTTTTTATTCTTGCATGAAAGGAAGAAGAATGTACATTTTATAGAGAAAAGAACTGAGAGAAGGTGTCATTTTCGTTTCTTTAAAAAAAAAAACCTTAATTTCTAAGAGATACGTAGACCT
The DNA here is from genome assembly GCA_036250425.1 of Stylosanthes scabra. NCBI lineage: Eukaryota > Viridiplantae > Streptophyta > Magnoliopsida > Fabales > Fabaceae > Stylosanthes > Stylosanthes scabra. The sequence continues at coordinate 12,454 of JASCZI010000353.1, forward strand.
TATTTTTTTTGGTAACATGTTCCAAAGCTATTTACAAGTAATCGGAGGGGAGGAAGTTATCTCGTTCTCTCTATTGAAAATTATCTATATATTAGAATTCACCTTAAATATCTATCATAGATTGTCACTGTCGCCTAACCAAAATACTTTTGACGTAATCACTCTGTCTTAAGAAACTTACAAGTACAAATCTCTAATTGAGTAATAATGCAAAATTCTAATATAACATCATGTGATTCATGTCCACATGTATTTAAAGTCTAATGTATTATTATTATCCTTGTCGTTGTAATCTCATAATCCAAAATGATAAAAGCCAGAATTTAAACATTTGAAAGAGAAAGGAGTGAATATATCATGTTTTGTTCCAGAAAATGGGGCCTCCCTCTCCATGATAATAGGCGTGGTTACAAAAGAGAGAAAGAAAAAGAAAATGCCTCTGGACACGTAACTAAGAACAAAAGGAAATTGAAAACCTGCAATCATTTAGCATTTTTGGTTTTACATTTGAAAAATCAATCCGATATTGATATAGCATGCTAAAAATATTCATTAGCATTTTCGTAAATACTTAGATTAAGTAAACACAAATAAATAAATAAATAAACCCCTCTAAAGCAGATAGTTTGAGGTAACATACTCTACTCTAAGCACTGAATTCAACATAGTGACTTACTTAAATAAAACTGAAAGGGTCATATGCTTTGATGGCATAACCATTGAAAGGATCATGCTTTAACTAATCCATAGGGACCTTTTATTTAAGCAGAAGAAAATGTCATAGGGTGAACTGAAAAAGAATCAAATATTGTTAAAATTGGAGACTTCAACAACCAATATTATTACAATGGAAGGTTTCAATAGCATATTCTTCATTATTTGATAACACAACCCATTCATTGACTGTCCTTATGTTTTTGTTCTATCTTGTTTTAGCGGAGTTTCTTTCTGAATTTTTCTTGTACAAATACAGTTGAAGCAAGCTTCAATCTTGTTCCTTTGGCAGTAGAAGAGTCACAGCTCTTTGGATTTCGGTCTATGTTCCAAGTTTCTCAGACATTTACTTAGTAGCTATGCCATTCCAAACACTTCCTTATACACAAAAGACACCACACCAACCACTTATAGAAAATCAAACACATGGATGTAACTAAAACTAGAATCAATAGGTTTTAACTTGTTTATGTTAGGGATAGGGATTAAATTTAAGCCAATCAAAGCAAACAAATTCCATCTCACAACACAATCATATGCAGCTGTAATTCTCTGCTAAAGAAACATAACATTAAAAAGGCATTCATAAACAAATTTCAGCACCGTGAAAACCAGCTCTCACTCAATTAAAGCATGTTTGGAAATCCATTGGCATGCATAGAATTGATTTTGCTAATGTTGATGGTGTTTGTTTCAACAATAATAAAGCCTTATTCCACTAAGTGGAGTCTGCATGAACCAAACAAGGCTATTGAGTTTTTATCATGTATCATCACTACTTAAAAATGATTTTGCTGGTGTTTGTTTCCAACTCTCAAAATCAATTCTTGCTGATTCTAACATTATCTCACTTTAGAGGTATCACCAAATATATATCACTCACTATATACATCAAATTATCAAAGTCAACTCGACCGAAATCAATTCTGCCACGATTATTCTAATACAGCGAAGTTGATGATTATAAATCATTTGACATATTTCAACTACCCGCTAGTATCCACCTTATTCTTATTCTACCTGGAATCAACTCTAAAAAATCATAACCATATATTCATATTCAAATGCAAAACAACCAAAATCACAATAGAGAATAAACAGATGATGAATTTCCAGTAAAATGAGGCCAAAGATAAAAATGTACACAACTTCCTTTTACCTCTTAAATCAAAGAAGGACAATATTAAAAGGAAGAACAAGCACCATTGCATTCACACGCAACCCTTTGTGCCTATATACACAACAATTCTTACCTTCCCAAACTACAAAACTAAACAAATCAATCAAAAGAAAAACAAAATTAGGATAATACAGGTGATTCGGCAAAACAAGCTGGGCACTTGAGTAATCCATTCTCATTGCACTTGACACACGTTATGAACTCTCCTCCGTCTCCGTTATTCTCCTCCGTATACAACTTCCTGCTACCGTCACACTCGTCGCACAGAACGAACCTCTGACCTGCGCACACGTGGCACTCGCCTGTGGCCTTGGGCAAGGCTTTCAGAAGCTTCTTCAACTCACCGGTTTCGTTCATCATGATAATCTCGTCTTCTCCCCCGACGTATTTACCTCCTATGAAGACACGTGGAAGCTGGTTGGGCCCTTCCGGGCCCATTATCTGGCCCAATTCGGTTAGAAAGCTCGAGTCCATTGACACGTCACGCTCGTCGATGGGGGCTCGGAAGCCGGTCAGGATTGAGAGGACTGTCCTGCACGACTTGAACGTGTTCCTCACCACGCGCAGGGACGTGAAGTACACCACCACGCGCTGCTCCGTGCCAGGTAAGTAAAGGGCATTTTCGGTATTGTGCTTGGTTACGGTTTCGTGATGATGTTGTTTTTCTTCGGGTCTGGGGGAGGTTACGGTTACTGCCTTAGGTGGTTTGTGTGGTGGTTGTTGTAGCTGCGGTGGTTGTTGTTGTCGTTGCTGTTGTGGCTGTGGTGGTGGTTGTTGTTGTTGGGACTGAGTTGACCAGGAACGGACGAGCGAATTGGCGAGTTTGACTCGGTGGAAGACGGAGGAGGCTCTTGGAGAGGGAGAGAGTTGGGGGGCGTTGTTTTGGTATGGGGGAGAATCTTCGAAGCAGAGGGATTCAACGTCCTTGAAGGAAGAACAGGAGTAGAGATGAGAAGGGGAAGGAGAATAGGAAGGGGATGATGAAGGTGAGGAGATTCGGAGCGTTGAGTTGTTGTTGGTGCTCCACGATCGCCACATTGAAGTGTGGTTTGATGGAAAATTATTCAATTCAAGAGAAACTTTTTTGGTTCTTCTTATCTTTCTTGTTTGTGTTGTTCTTTTGGGGGATATGGATGGAGTTGAAGAAAGGAGGGATTTTTAGGGAAATGAATGAATTAAAAATTGGGGTTTGGAAATTTTGTTGTGTGGGGTGTGGCGGTGGTGTTTAATTGGGAAATGGGAATGGGAATGGCTGTCATGAAAGAGAGAAGAGAGAGAGAGAGAGAGAGAGAGAGAGAGAGTTTTTGTTGGTTTATATTTTGGGTTGACTGCTTAGAAGAATGGTGATTTAGGGAAGAGGTGGTGGAAGCTGCAAAAGCCAATGGTGCTTAATTTGCATGCTTGCAAACTTTGGGGAGCTCCTCTGCTTTTTTCTCTTTTTACTTTTATGCTCCTTTAAGTTTTACCATATAAGAGATAGAAAGAGAGAGGGAGGATTTTGAAGAACCAAAATTTAGAAAAGAAAAAAGAAAGAAAATCTAATTGATCGTTTTCCGGATTTAAGGGGGCAAGGGCAATTTAGGAGATGGGTAGTGTGTTTAGGGTTGAGACTTGAGAGTTAATAAATAATAATCATAGTGCTATTTAAACAATAAGTTGTATAGCTTATGAAAACTCAAGCTTACTCGTTGATATTTGATAATGGCGGGCACCAAATGTGTTAGTACACACCCGTTGTAATAACTATTATTTTATACTAATACTTTTTTAATAATTAAATACAAATTTTATTAAGACACCAAAAGAAAAATACAAATTTTATTAGTTAATTAAAAATAATTAAGATATACAATTAATTAGGAATAATTATATTTTTATATGAATATTTAGGGTATTTTATTAGTAATAATTATTTTTTTGTTTTGGTATTGATACTTTTAAATTTACTTGATGTACTATTGATTATTATGTGCACTATTCACAAATCACAAGTATTTAGAGAGTCAATAAGGCCAATTACATGTTATCATTCCAAATTAAAAATATTATCATGTGAAATTAAAAAAATTTATCATCTAAACATAATATGAGTTATTATTGTCCATCCACTTTTTGGTGCTCTACACTCCACGAAGTAGGAGGAGTTCTTGTTCTGCACATTGATCGCTTGTTTATCCACGTCTTTAGTGCTCATCTGGCCCGGAACATGGCAGAGGCGGTGATGTACCTTTCGTGTCTCGAATATGCGGCACACATCATTTTTCTCGCGTTCCACATTTTCTGAGTCAACTCTGGTATGGTGAGTGCTCTATATTGCTGCGACCCTTGCGACGTCAAAGGCGCGAAACCAACCATGATAAGTGCAGCCGCTGGAATGGGAAAGGTTCACCGCCAGTTTTTGCATATCGGAATTTAGTTTACTCGGAAACCACAGGCAGCATGTCACCTCGCTCATTGTTGTTGAGATCAAATGGCAGATTGTGTCTCTTGGGGGAAAGAAGAAGCGACGGCGGTGCCACGGCGTTGTGTCTCCTGTTCTTTGGAGGAGCACGATGGGTAGCACAATTGGCTCCTTAATTTGCTTCCTAATCACTAATCGCTATATTTTCTCATTTAATATACAATCAAATATCAATCTCCAACCAGCCAAAGAATTAATCTACATGTACCTCTATACATTTCCAAACACCCATTATCTTCTTTTTTTTTTATTTATGTGTTGAGGTAAATTATTTATGTGCTATAAATAACTGTTTCTATCCCATCATATATATTGTATTCATGTATCTTGTGAATTTTTCTGTGCTGATGTTTATATTTTTCATGTTGTAAATGAAATGTATAGAAATTATTTTTAAAGTAATTGATTTAAAAATCAATATAACAATACATAAAAATTAAATTATAAATAATAAAACAAATATTGAAATTAAGTAAAAAAAATTAATTAAAATTGAAAAAATAGATTAAAATTCAATAAAAAAGAATTAGTTAATCATTTTTACAGTTTCTTGACATAAGACAAAAATATTCACTCAATTTCACTTACCGATGTCATAGTTTAGATAAATTGACATGGTTAAACTATATCAAAAATACAGGTGAATTGTCGAATCCAACTGTCAAGAATATGCGATTTCTACAGGGAAAGAGTTCCTTTCTTATTTTTTTTTTCTTCTATCGGTTGGAATGAATTCTTATAATTTACTAGTCTGGGATTCAGATGCTTTGAGGCTTTCAATCAAGCCTTACTCGCAAAATAGGGATGGCGCCTAATTACCAACCCAAACTCTTTATTTGCAAGGATTCTGAAAGCAAAATACCACCTAAGGAAGAGATTTACAGAAGCGGACAGGGGATACACTCCTAGTTACACTTGGGCTAGCATTCTGGGAGCAAAGGAAGTTTTGGACCTAGGAGGGATTTGGAAGATAGGAAATGGCAAGAGTACTAGGATTTGGAAAGATCCTTGGCTTCCTAATCAAAATGGCTCCAAGATTTGGAGTCCCAGAACCGGTTTTGAAGAGGAAGCTACTGTGGATAATTTGATAATTCGAGATCAATACTGCTGGAACCAACAATTAATACTCAGATTTTTTTTACCCTTCGAAGCTAATCAAATTCTAGCACTCCCCCATCAATATGCAAAGCCAACAAGACTCTTTCTATTGGAAATTCAATAAAAAGGGTGAGTATGAAGTCAAGTATGCTTACGTATCATCAGAAGCAACAATCGAGGGTTAGCCATAGCAGCAGTCCAAGCGACCAAGAGAAGCAGAGATGGAAGCAACTCTGGAAGCTAAAAATTCCCCTTAGATCCCTAAACTTCATATGGAGAGTGTTGCACAATTCACTGCCAACCAAAGCCAATTTACAGAGAAGAGGGGTTAGAACAGATTCAATTTGCCCTAGATGCTCAATTAGGGAGGAGAGTGAAGCTCACCTGTTTCGAGATTGCTATTGGGTGCAAAGATTTTGGTTCTCCTCCCCATTTAATCTTCGGACAGAAATGGTTAGTGGAACCCCTTTTATTGAATGGCTTCTGGAATCCCTGGATGGCATAGACAAAGAGAGGAGAGGATTGTTCGTGTGCTGCCTCCATAGCCTCTGGTTTGGTAGAAATAAGCTTCTTTTTTTATGGTATCCTCATGTTGCTGGCAGATCTCCATGACAGGGCAGTCGCATCCTTCTCGGAACAACCCCCTTCATTGGCATCGAACCACCATCATTTCGAACCCCCAGTTGGTAGCCAAAGCCCATCAGTGTGGAGAGCACCGCAACCAGGAAAGTACAAGATTCATGTGTATGCGGCAAATATTAATGGCGAGAAGGGTGGTGTAGGTGTGGTGATCAGAGACAGTTATGGTGTGGTGGTTGCAGCTGCCACCCTGGAGGCTGACTCGTCGCTATCAGTGAGAGAAGCTGAGGCCTATGCGTTTTATCAGGGCCTTAATATTGTTGTTTTTTGGAAGTAGAAGCAGAAGGTGATAATATAGAAGTAGTCACGTCCCTAAATTCTAAAGTTTTTTTGGTAGATCCTTTGATATTTTTGTAGCAAATTGTAGAGCTCTTTTGACTTGTTTTAGGTTCTACAAAATCACTCACATTAGGAGAAATGCAAATTTAGTTGCACATACTTTAGCAAAAACAGCTCTTACCAGGCCAAACTATTGTGGCTGGAAGAGACTCCGGATATCATTTGTACTGGAAGAGACTCCGAATATCATTTGTAATCAGGCTCATCCTGATATTTTGGGCCATTCTTGTGTTTAATACAATATTTCCTTTAAAAAAAAATACTATAAGATTAACCTTTCTTTAAGCTATATGTTGTTAATTTTAATAATAATAAATATATAAAAATAATTTTATATTACATCTTAGCAATTCATGTCATTTAGTTAAAGGACTTGATGAACTTGTTAAGGTGGAGTGGTGCCTTCCCAAGTCTTTTTCGATATTTTAGGCCTAAAGAAGAAAAATGAAATGTTGGTAAGGCTATGTTTGGATTTATAGAAGCAAACGAATAAAGTGGTGGGGAAAAGGGTTTAATGGAGTGGAATTAAACCCAAAAAGTAATTTTCCCACTACATTGTTTGGATAATAAATGACTCCATCAAATTAGGAGAAAGAAAGTAAAATGTTATGTAGAATTAGATGGGAATCAATTCCAAAGAATAGAAGCCCGTAAAGTTTTCTTTGGTCTCCATTCCTCTAAGTATAGCCTAAAGGAATCACCCTAGACCAGATCCAATGGATAAGAATGGCATGCCTCTTTTCCTAATTAGAGAGAAAATACAAGCATTTGTTTTGCAAGTTTTACTGGCAAAGAGAACTTAGATCAAAGATGGTCATGGGGATATTAATGATTTCGAGGAACCGAACTTCCAGATCTTGTTCGAATTGAACAGGTAAAGAGCATTTGTGTTGGTGGAGGGAAAACCTGTAAGGCTAGATGTGTTGCAAGTGGCAACTGGCAAACATATGATAAAAGGGATGAGTTGCACCAGATAAATTTCATGGCATGCCAGTATGCCACCATATCACCATGACACCATCTCAAGAAACAAAGAAGCGAAAAATCAAGAAACACAACAAAATGACGTACAAAGAAAGTAAGTTCCTTATCAATTCATATATGAACTGTTCTATGGAGATCAATGTCAACATGCATGTAGCCATTATGAATATGGAACAGCAGAGTCAAGCATTCTGTCTTCTTTTTTTTTTTTTCTTGTTTCTAACTAAAGACAAATCTGAGACACACCTGATGGATGAAAAACGCCTAACGGAAATAAATAGATATTTGAGGGATGTCAATGTCATTATCATCATCATCCTCGCAGGCCACAACAACGTCCAAGTGACGACGGTATGAAGGGATCTCCACCTTGGCCACTTCCTGTGCTAGATCCACTATTCTCTTGTCCATTCGATCTTTGTGCCTAGGGAACATGCTGTTATAGAGAAGACAGCTACCACATGAAATGCTATAAGCATTCAAGCCTTTTGCCTTAAGCCAGTCAAGGAGCTCTCTTAGAGTAGGGTTGTCTTTCAATATCCACCTGTCCCAAACAGTCCAACTCATATCTTGATGCTTGATGACCTTTGGTGGAACTGGCTCAGCCATGGAGAAGAGGGGAAGAGCTAAGTTGGCAAATGTGTTTCTGTAGTCCTCGACTTTGTGTCCTCCATCCAAAACCTTGTACAGCTCTAGGCACACAAGACCAGTGGCCATGGCAGTTGAGGTTGCAATTGCTGGAATGATTCGCCCAGCAATGAACTTAGCCTTAAGCTTGTCAACCTCGGGAATGCTGTAATTCCGTGCCCTCATGTTGGCTAGGCCAGCAATTGTGTCCATATGGTAGTTCGTATCATCATCCTGCAATTTTACAGTAAAATTGTAAATCTTTCTTATTTTGAAAACAAAAAGGTCAAATAGTAGAGTTGAAAATCAATTGAAAATCAATAAAATAAAATAAAATCAATAGAAGGGAGAGCTCATGTATTCATGAACCAAACATCATATTCCAAACAAATGCAAACTCAACCCCTCCATGAATCCAAAAAACCAAAGTCAGATCATAAAAATTCATGAGTAGGAAAAGCTTTATCCAGAATCATGGGGAAAAATATCCAGTCAAATAAAAAAAACATACCTTTTCAAACTGAATTGGCTTCATCCTAAATTCTGGTGATAGATTTGCCCGGCACCTTTCTAGCTTAGCAATTAGATCATTGATAACAGCTGCATCATCTATAGAAGCAGTGGAAAGAGTGGTGGCCTTCTCGTCTGTCACTATTTTTGCATCTTTCTTGGGCTGGAAGTCAGGTACTATAACTCTATCAACAGCTTCAGCCAATTTTTTGGGGTTCTTTACCCAGTCTGGGATTGGTATACCAAATGTTTCTGCTCTAAGTATGGAAGCTGCCATTACAAACTGAAGATGACCAATATCAGAGGATGAGAACTGAAGTGGACAAGGGAATCTTTTAGGCGCAGACCAGAAAGGAGCTCCAGTACTGGTTGAAGCATCTTCAGGGAAAGTATAAATTAGCTGCTTCACTCGGTTAGCAAAATAATCTTCAAACCTGGGAACAAAAAAACATGTCATAATATAGGATATTCATAAAAGTGCTATATGTTTCCAATAGAACATTGCTGTAACAGAAAAATATATACTACTCTATATTATCTAGGAAAACATACTTTAGTCTAGCCCAAGTAATACAATCTTCAAAAGTCTCACACTTCTCTTTGTCCAAGCACTCAAGAACACGCTCCAAGTTATCCCTTGCTTGAGCATCACCAGCACTCCTCATTGCATTGGTATATTCACCTGGGTTAGACAAATATGCATTTACTTCAGCAGGTGTTTTCTCAAGCAAACCCTCGAACTCTGATCGAGCCCATGTCAAGCAATGGTCAATGTTGTGTGGAAATGAGTGAACAGTACACATTGGTGCCTGTTTCTCGGGTGGATCTCTTGATGCACCATAGTTTTCTGTTAGGTGGGGAATGACCATTTGTGTATTGCATTTGGCTCCAAGTGTTCCAGACTCAAGAAGGGGCTTCTGGAAATACAAGCACCTCTGATCAACATACAGCCTAGCATTCACATTGTCTAGTGCATTAATCACAACGCTCAAGTTTTCCCAGAAGGCATCGTGGAACACATTTTCGGTTTCAGGACCAACACGATTTTGTAGAGCTTCAATATTCAGACGTGGATTTATTGATGCAGCAGCTGAAGCAGCAACTGTAGACTTAGCCTGGCCAATATTCCAATCACGGAAGAGGAACTGCCTGCTTAGGTTACTCTTCTCTATGACATCATCATCAGTTACTGTCAGCTTCCCTTGACTTCCACAAGAAACTCCCATAAGGGCAAGATTTTTCAAAAATTCACATCCCAGTGCACCAGATCCAACAACAAACACTTTAGCATCCTCTAACTTCTTCTGTAACTTTTGTCCAAAAACTGAGATCTGAGCATCATAACGACTGTTTATTGGTCTAAAATCATTGGGATCCAGTGGTTCTGTAGGAAGTGATTCCACCGAGTCAAAGTAGAAAAACTGCATAGGAGGAACAGACGTTAAAATCACAAAAACAATCAGGACCATCCAGAATTTTTTCTTTTAGCTTCATTATGAGAAACAGATTGCTTGAACCAAATCCTAGATTATGCCCATGTCGTTACTAAAGACATAGAAGATCAAGAATAATAGGACATTAACTGAAACAGAGAAGTTCACGAACAGAAAAACCGACTAGCAAACTGGAGTGAGCAAACATTTGGAGAAGACATTTATATTATGCAGTGATTAACAACAAAGAAAAAATATTTACCTGATTAAGTGGATGAAATTTTCCAGAGCATGCCTTCACAACCTCTTGTCCCACAATTCCACCGAACATTGCAGCCATCGGGTTCAACACTGCCCTAGCACCAAAGGCAAATTGTCGCAAAAGTTTTGGATTCACATCTTCCAACCGTCCATCACTTAAGCTACCATTAGTATCGCTAGCAATAGATACAAGCTTCTGAGCGTCATCCTCTGAACCAGCAACAGGAAATCGGCCTACCTCAGATACAAACTTATCCAAAGCCTGGAATGCCAAATGCAGGAGCGGTGGGCGATCAAACTTGGAGAAGTCACTCAGAAGAAAATCACCAGGATCGCGAAGTGCTTCCCTTAGTGGTTTAAAGTTCAACACCTTTGGTTGTTTGACCTGTGTGACAATACCACCTTTCTCATATGTACCATACTTTGTGGTGTCTTCTTCAAGAGTAAATGAATATGCTCTAGCATTTTTAATCTTTCTTGGTTTCCCATCATTCAATTCTGTCATACCGTGAACTTCAGAAAATACAACCAAATCACCATCCTGAAACTCAAGCCTCTCATCATCAACACAAGATACCAGAGCAGGGTTGTCATTACTGATGGATGCTATTATACCAGTATGGGGATCATTTCCATCGACATCAGTAACAGTGAACTCAGGCCCAAAATCACAAAATACAGATCCAAAGAGGCCTCTAACTTCAGTTTTAATAAAAGCAATGGCAGGCTGATGGCTGTGGCAGTAATCATTGAACTCAACAGCTTTCTCAAGACTGATTTCAGTGAAAACAACAGCCTACAGAACAGTCAATAAACACAAATGTAAATTCATCCAACATACAGACTTGATCTGAATCAGATATAACTAAGCATCATAATATTCATAACTCATTAGGACAAAAATAACTGAAATGGTACAAAATTTCAAACTCACTCCTCTCATGTGGTATTACTATCTATTTATAATTACAATAACAACTATTTAGTTTACTTCATTTTCGATACATATAACAATCAATCAAAGGAATGTCTTGCAATGAATGAACAATGAAAAGTCTGCGCAATTAGTTGTCTCCAACCACGTTATTAGCAATTAGCAATACTAGTATATCCACATAGCTGAAAGCAAGGATCACAACTACCATGTTAACATTAAGTATTATATCCATATACATAGTTACATACATGACACATCTCATTTTTAAGTACATAGTCAGAAACCTTTTGCATTTTAAATTCAAATTTAAGAAAATGGCATAAGAACATAAGTCAACATACAAGCATCTCAGCAGCGAAGCAGCTATACAACCTGTGCTCAAAATCTATATATTCAGATTTGTTTCACAGATTTCATGTCCAATATCCAACATTAAAATACTTTTATACCTTTATGAATAAGACTAGTCCGTTATTACAAAAGCATCACAGTAAAGTCAGCAAAAAAAAAAGTCAAGTGCTTCGATATAGTTAGAACAATTAACATGCTAAAAAATAAATTGAGTATCCGTGATGTTGGGCAGAATAAGTCAATAAAACACCATCATTAACATACAAAATGTAAACCACTGACCTATTTACAGTAATTGATCCCCTTCAATTTACTAATTATTGAGTATCAGGTCTTTTAAGTCAGATAGATCCATACAAAATAGTAAGACATACAAATAGATCATACAGATACAGACAAGTACAAGATTGTTTATTATCCCTTCATTACTAAAGCATGCACAAGATAAATCCTTTCCAATAATTCCATGGACATTGAAGAAGACATTACAAATTATAATCACTTCACATATAGCATATACAGATATAAATTCATTTCTGAATAGAAGCTTAAATTAGAAATAAATTGGTATAAGCAGGTACAATGCAAGTGGGGTTACCTGGAAATCAGAAAGTTGTTCTTTCCTCAGCGTAGTTGTCAAGGTTCGTACAAGGACAGCATTGTTGAGGTCCTGCAGCTTAGAAACAGAAGCTTCTGCCCTGTTCTTGCCAATATCATTCTCAGAAAACACAAAATTACTGGACAAATCCCATAACTCCACATTCCCTTCATCATGCAAGGTCACAGATTTGACACCAGCAAGAATGAGATTTTTCGCTGCAGGTGGTAAATTTTATCTGATCTGATTAGAATAATGATCTACATAGCTAGCAAAAATAGAATCTATCTGTATCTTTAACTATACCCCAAAATGATCAAAAACCAATTTTAAAAACAAATAAAGCAGCTCAAATTGCATTGCAAATTTGTAAACTGTCTTAATTCACAATTCTAACTTGAAGAGCTCCAAGATACTCCACAGAAACAAGGTTTCCAAAACACTAGTGAGGACTATGACTCTTAAGAACAACACAACTATAGAAAACACATAACAACACTTAAGTACTTAACAATACTAAATTTGTAATACTGAATTCGCACTACACCACCATTTTCAGTGAACTAATTCAGCACGGATAACAGATTACATGACCATGACTCACAGTCTCACTGCATACATTTTCCAGCCAACAATGGAGACCAGAGCTCAACTCACCAAATGCATTATTGTTTTCTTTAAATTAGAGAGCCAAAAGAAACAAAAACCATTACTAGCATGGTACATGCTGGCTCCTAGGTCAGTAGGTCATCATATATTCATATTTAAAAAAAAAAAAAATAGTATTTGTATGAGTTTACAGTTACAACCAATTCTACAGCAGTCCACAAAATCCCTGAAGAATTTAACAACAAATTCCATTCATCACATATATAGGAAGTCTAGAAGGATTTTTGGATTGCTCTCAGCATAGGTTTAAGAGTTCAAGCATGAATTTACTCTTATCATATTTGGTTGAGTTTCATTTGCCACTTGACATTGATTCTACTACCAAACCATGGTGTTGTGGGCTATATGCCTATATCAACAACTTTAATCACTTCACAAACAGAAGTGCCTAACTTCACTTCAAAATCACCTTTCACTAAAATCTATTCAGACAAAATAAAGATCATCAAGTATTAAGTTCGCAAACACAACCAAATAGACATTAAACAAACATTCACTCATCAAACAACAATATCAGAGTAAATCAAATTGATAGATAGCTCAAATCTAAAATCAACAATTACCGATCTCGACGCCAAGACCCTGAAGCCCGGAAACAAGGACACTGGAACCAACGAGCTTCCTCATGGTTTCACGTCCGTAAACCGCAAGCTGACGGCTGTGGAGATCCTCATCGATCTCCGGCGGGTTGGAATCTCCCAAAGCCATATCTGACGGTCCTCCTCTGACGCCTACGGTGTTGTTACTGTTGCCGCTGTTGTTGTCGTTTCTGCTCCTGTCAGTGTCGTTCACCGTCGAATCCTCGGCAGCACCAGAGCGCGAGCAGGCAGCTAGGCTCCCGATCCGACTCTTCTTGTGAAACGAGGCCGCAGCAGCACCACCACCTGCAACGCCGCCGCTGTTGTTGCTGCTGTTATTGTTTTCAGTCCCTTCTTCTACAACCTCTCCTTCGCTTGGTCTCTTCCTTGGAAGCATATAGTGCAGTAATCTGCTACACGCGAGTCCACACCGAAACCGCACCATAACCGCAACAGCGCCAGCAACGATGGCGATTTTCAAAAAGAGGAAAAAATCAAACGAGTTAGAAACAAAATGATCGGCGAGAAGATCTCGCGAGATGAAGTACGATATTATCAGAGGCAACGACGCTAAGAGCCAAAACCCTGATAATCGTCTCATCATGATTCGAATGCAAAGCGATGAAGCAAACAAAACAGAAAATTCAAAAGTGGAAGATTTAGAGTGTGGAAATGGAATGAATGGAAGATGAAGGAACGTACCAATTGGAACTTGGGAGAAGCAGAAGAAGAGAAGAATGGAATCTGTGCTTCGATGGTGAGAATCGGAGCTAAGAATTTTGGAGGATTGCGTTTTTGTTAGGTTCTTTTTTTTTTTTTTTTTTTTTTTTTTG
>JASCZI010000353.1:26749-44353 GCA_036250425.1 Stylosanthes scabra
AAGAGATGAAGGGTTAGGGGTATTTTGGACTTTTGCTTGGAAAGATAAAAAATGTTAAAGAAATATGTTTTGCTAGGGTTTTGATAGACAGGTGGTGGTTTTTTTTTTTTTTGGTGACAACAGGTGGTGGTTTTGCCTTTATTTGCGAAAATTTCTACCTGAAACTATTAAACATTAAAGCTTTAAACATAAAGGAAGAGGGAGGCAACGTTAATTTTGATTTTTCTAACGATGAGTTAACTCACTCTAGCTTTTTAAAATGGCAAATTAATTAAAATTTTCAGATGTGTTTAGTTAGTTTTGTTTGTTTCTTTTCTGTATTTTTTATTCAATGAAAATAAAAAATAAAGAATATATCATTTGATAAAACTTATCAAAAATTAGTTCTTAATAAATAGAAGTTACATATAATATTTGATAAATATATTTGATAGTTGCTCTCAAAGTATAAAAGTACTAATAAGCCAATTTATATAAAGTTTATTGTTTTTTCTTTTCTTTTCAAATGCCGAGTACTTTTAAGTTCTTTATAAATAAGGTAAACTGCATTTTTTATCCTTAAGTTTGCCAAAAATTTTAAAAATATCTTTAAAGTTTAATTTGATTAAATTTTACTACTAACATTTTCGAATAGTTTTAAATCTACTATTATTGTCAAATTTTTTATAATCAACAGATGATCAATATTTCTTTTTCTAATTTTATCATGATTTATATATCATGCACCACTACTAACACCTACCAAGTGTGGAGATCTGATGAGCTTTTATAGAGCTCATGGCGGTGAAATCGATGCCGATATGAAGGGGGAAGAGATGATGATGGTGGCGAGCAATTGTGGTAGGAAGTGGATTTAAAAAAAAAAATGATTTGAAAAAAGAAGGAAGATGATTTTCATGATAACGATGATTTATATACCATGCACCACCACTAACACCTACCAAATGTGGAGATCTGATGAGCTTTTGTAGAGCTCATGACGATAAAGTTAGCGCTGATATGAAGGGAGAAGAGATAATGATGGTGGCGAGCAATTGTGGTAGGAAGTGAATTTGAAAAAAAAGGTGATTTGAAAAAAGAAGAAAGATGATTTTCATGATAATGATGATGAAGATGAATAATATTTTGAGAGTAAACTTGGAAAAATATTGTTAACCATACGTTGATTAAATATTTGATAGTAGGCGTATAATTGAAACTAATCGAAAACGTTAAGGATAAAATGAAATCAACTTCAATGTTATGGATATTTATGAAACTTATCGCAAACTTTAAGGACAAAAAAAATTATACTTTACCTTTATAAATAATAATACAAAAAAGTACAAAAATATATATATATTACTTTCTTTGCTAATATATTACGATCTTCAATTCTAAATAAATTTTAATTTTTTTAAAATTATTTTAGTACCAACTTGACCATAAAATCATATAAAATCAAAAGAATCTTACAACATCAAAATAACATAAGCATAATCATCATGACAATATAGAGCTTTAGTGTGTTTTACTAACAGCATCTCCAATGCTAGTATTAGTTTTAAATTTATTTTGGGTCCTATAAGATGCCATGTAAGTATTTATGGGACCATATATGATTTGGGATAAATATGATATTTATTGCTCCAATGCTTTGTTTTAATTTAATATTAAGAATTAACTATTGTTTTGGTCCCCAAGGTTTCATCTGAAAATCGATTTTATCCTCAAGTTTCTTTTTTTTTTTTTGGTCCAAAAGAGTCCTTATGGTTCTATTTTGTTTTAAAATCATCCCTTTCAAATTTTAATACGAAAATACCCTTGAGGTTGTTACTATTAGTTAATTTTATTTTTAATAAATAATTAAATTAAAAATCGAGCATTATTATGGAAAACCCATCGGTCTTCTTCATTTCTAAACATATTTATCGTCTTCCTTTCTGCAAAAAAGAAGGAGCAAAGAAAGAACTAGGGTTTCGGCGCCTAGAAGAGGAGAGTAAGCATCCATGTCTTCCCAGAGTTCAAGGAGTGTTTGAAGTGGCTCAGCCGCTCAAGGGAGGGAGTTGTTATGCCATCACGGGGTGAGAGCAGTCCTTCGCACCTCATCGACAAAGAAGAACCCAGGTCGCAGAGTCTGGGGCTGTGTATATTATCGGGTATGTAATTCATGTTTGTTGCATTTTGACAAGAACCGCTTCTCAATTTTCCTTTTCTATTGCGGGGATTTTGACAGGTCCAAGAAGGCTGTGAGTTTTTCTGTTGGGCAGATGCAGAACCAGAACTTGAGGATCTACAAATAGCAAGATTGAGGAGGAAAAATTCTTCTTTGAAAGCAAAGCTTAATGAGTCTCAATTCAAATTGAAGATTGTTGCTTTGGTGGGGATGATTGAGTGGGTTGGGTTTCTGTATTTGTTGATGGGTGAAAATTATGCACAAACTAAACAACTTTATGGAATGTCTCTAACGTTTCCATAATTGAGTATGGTTTTGTTTGTATGTTCATGGAAAAGGGGGTGGGATTTGTTTATTGAATATGATTTATGTTCTGCAATTTGTCTGTTCATGTATAGGGGTAGAATTTTGGTATAATGGAATTATGCAAATTCTGTAAATCTGTCCTTCAAGGGGATCAAGATTGAGAATGAAATATGCAGAAGACCTGTTTTGGCTATATCTCTATTTCAATCAGATTATGATTTATTCATTCTTTGAATGTGAATAAAATAACCTCAATTGAGTTGCCTTTGCTGTGACCTAAAATAACATGTTTTGAAGACATTACTTCTAAATTTTCCACTCACAAGTCAAACTACAAACAACAACAAAATGACATACTTTCATATCAAACATACCATTCATATAAATAGGAAATTTGGTCCATGCCATCCATTACAAACAGAATAAAACAATAGTTGTCAACGAAACAAACATTACAAAAGATGGCCAGAGTTGCCAATTACATCAAACAAAACAAGGCCAGAGTTGCCAATTACATCAAAAGATGATCCAAAACATGATAATTGATTAATAAGATAAAAGACTACTCAAAACATGATAATTGTTTAGCTGCATTAAAGATTTCCCCATTTGCTATGGGGTAACTTTGCCATTTGTCTTAGCTTTCTTGAAGACATATGAGGACCACCAGAGTTTGAAAGAGAGAATCTGGTTCTTTTGCCATCATTCTAGCTTGAAATGCAACCAAGGTTGTTCCTTCCAGAGCCTGAGGCCTCATAAAGGCCTCACTTGACTCCTCTAGCAGCTTGAACAGCATAAGTTGCCACAGCATCCTTAAACTCGTCCCTCGATGCAAACAAAGTGCCCAACTGCCACCTATAGTTTAGCATGTCCTTCTGAAATTTAAAGACTGGAAACCTCCTACGCTCCACACCTTCAGCAACATCCCCATCCTCCTCATCATAACCCCCAATTTCATGGTCAGCTTCCATTTCATCGCTATTTTCTCTATCAACATCACTGAGATTCTCATGGGCCACACTGTTGCCTTTAGGGTCACAAGGCATTTCATTGTTGTCACCGAGGTCCTCAAACCCACTGTCGTCATCAAATTCTTCTTCGCTATTTGTGAAGTGAATGTCTTCAACACTATCAACATCAGAGGATGGAACATATTCGCCATCATCGCTATCTTCATCACTACTTGTACCATCAACTCCCATGTTTGCTGCATCAAGTACAGTGTCTTCACCATCTTGCTCACCCTGCCCAATCTCCTCATCATTTTCATCATTGATATCAGCCTCTATTCCACAATCAACATCTCTTTCAGTGCCACCTTCCTCCCCTAATCTCACTTCTCCCTCATTCCCCTTATTGTTGCCATTTTCATTTGACCCAACGTCAATATAGCCAGATTCAGGGAACTCCTTAGGCTCCTGAACTTCGTGAACTACATACAACTCCACCACATTATGTTCTTCAGCAATCCCACACATGCCAATAGCATCTGCATCTCCACCAAACAGTATGTAGTTATGCTGAAAGGCTTCGGTCGTAGGATCATTGTACCATAGGCTTGAAATACTTCCATCCACATAACCAGCTGTTCCAACTCATAGTACGCCTCATACACAGACCACCTATCACTATCAAGTCCTTCAATAATCGTCTCTTCTCCATCCAAATACTTCATCAAACCATTTTCCATCGCAAATCTACCCCTATGGTACACTCTCATATTAAACAGTGCCATCTTCAGCTCAGAACCCTATCAAAAAGAAAGAGACATAAACAGAGCATTTTTAATTAGCGTGAACCCTAACATTACTAGTAACCCCAATCTACCTACATTGAAACCCTAACCAGTGACATGCATTGTAACAATCATAAACCCCAATCTAATCCTACCATTCAGAATCTGAACAATAATGAGAAATAAAGGGAGAGTAAGGGACAAAGAACCATAACTTACGCACAGGTTGAGTGAGGTGTGAAGACCAACGTTATCGTCGACTACTCAATCCCCAGTGGAAATCGCAGTGACGACGATTGCTCACCATTTGGTAGATCACCATCATTATTTTGCATTTCAACTAAGGTTTGCCCCATATCCTCAAAGTTAATTTTAACACACCTGTCCAAGCGATGCTTAAGTGATGAAGTCCCATATTGTTTACCACCAGCCTTGAAAATCTATTTGCATCCATCACACTGAGCTTTTCCTATCCCATCCTTTCCTGCTGCAACTTTCTTGAAATATCTCCAAACATCAGATGTTGTTGCTTTCTTTTTCTTGTTAACAGCTTCCTCGGTTTGAGTTTCATTTTCATACTGGGTCTGATTTGCTAAATCTCCATCAGTAATCTCCATATTGTCAGAGTTTTCCATTCTAGACATCTTATAAGTTCCTAAGAAGCATAAAAAACAAAAAAACATGTAAAATAATTAATAACTCCATAATAACCATAAACCAGAAAGCCACATAATTATATAAAAGAAAAAGAAACATAAAGAAAACAAAACAAAAACAGCTTTTTAAATCTTCTTCTAAGTCATTTTCATGAAACTCACATAAATAAATAAACCAGCCTTAGTCAATTCAATTCACTGTCTTATATCTTGTTATATGCTATACTATGTCAATGTAAATATTGTTTGAAAACAGAAATAAATAAGAAGAACAGTTAACGTTAGTTAGTTTGCATAAAAAAAAAGCTAATTAAAACAGCAAAGAGCAAAAAACAACTTAGGTATTGAAGTTTGTTACCAACAAAATACATATATGAACTTAATCTAATTCCGCAAACAGCAAACACATAGCTTAGAGTAAAACAATCGGTTAGTTTGCATCCCGAAAGAAGATAATCTTGTAAACATGCAATCTTATTTAGTTATTTATACTTTTATGAGTTTATCTTCTATCACCAAACAGGACATTAAATAGCAAATACAACTTAGGAAAAGTTAACCATCTCAGCAAATCAACAACTAGCTCATTAACACTCACACTAACACTAGCAAATCACCAATTTCAGCAAAAACAACTTAGGAATTAAAACAACACTAACACTAAAATCAACAAATCAACAATTTCAATATTAACTAAAACTTAACAGATTTTGTCATTTTGTAAAACACTAACATCAAAGGAACACTAACACTAAATCCCTAATTTTATATAACAAAATAATTACTTAAATCTTACCTTTGCGGCAGAAAAATCGCTGCCGGTCGTCGGAGCTGAGCGTCGGCCTGTGTGTGCTACGTCTGCGTGTGCGGTGCGTCGTCAGTCACCTCCAAAAGCTGCGCGCTTTCCACCGTGAGCTTCCGAGAGAGAAGTAGAGAATGCACAACACCACTCACAGGAGAGGAGAGGAGAAGTGGGTGTCGAGCCGACGTCGTGACTGGATGAATGCAAGCTTTCTTTTTTGTGAGATTTAAGAAGTCAAGAGATGAGAATATGAGATGGGAGTGGTAGAGAGAAGCAGCAGCAGCTGCGCTGCTATGAGTGTGAGAAGAGAGTGTTTATGTGAGAAAAACCCTAACTTTTAGCTTTTATATAGGTATTGAATTTACTAAAATGCCCCTGTTCTTTTTCTAAAAAAAAACTTGCTGACCCGCCGGGCTAGCCCGCCCCGCCCCGCCAAAACTCGCGGGTTCAGCGGGGCAGGTTTGGCGGGCTTTTTAATTTCGGCGGGTCCAAATATCCACCCCGGCCCACCCTTTTTGGCGGTTTTGGCGAGCCGGCCTAGCGGGTTCGGCCCGACGAGTTCGGCCCGTATTGCCACCCCTAGTCTTCGCGGGAATGAAGTGAAGGTGAAACGATGCTCAAGGGTATTTTCGTATTAAAACTTGAATGGGATGATTTTAAAACAAAATAGAACCACAGGGACTCTTTTGGACCAAAAAAACCTTGAGGACAAAATCGATTTTCAGGTGAAACCTTGGAGACCAAAACAATAGTTAACCCTAATATTAATTTGGGTCCCACATAATACTATTTAATTATCTTACATTTAATGAGTTCTACACATGGCACATCCTAATAATTGGCATTCCTTTAAAGTAATACGGTATCAACTTAGTGATATTAGTTAGTATTTCAATATAAATTGATACCTTAAAAACACCCCATTGGAGAAACTCTATGGTTTTAATGTACCATTTTTGTGTTTTCATGTGCTTTGCTAGAATTTTGAGGAAAAATTCTTATTTTCTTTTTTTTCATGTGCAAACATTTATCGTCTAAAACAATTCAACTATCATGGCCGCTGTGTCTGCTACTACTGTGAAGAACACTAATTCTAATGCGGAGGAGGAAAAAGTTGTCATAGTTTCGGATGCCTACTCTGAAATAAAAATGAGTTTCAGGGATGCTCTAAGTGTCTATTAGGTAGACTTTTTGGTAGATTGATCATTCTCTATTGGAACTATTAAAGCAGCTTTGAATTCAATGTGGAGACAACTAGAAGGTTTTAAGGTTATTGATCATAGAGGTAGTGCCTAATGGAGAAGACGAGCTAGTGTAGTTTTTACAATTCTTTTAAGGGCAGTGCTCTGGTGATGATGATTTGTTATTCTTCCCATGATAAAAGATTCATGACCCCATTTTTGTAGTGAGGCGTGTTGCTACAAACAGGAGGGGGAGACAAGCGGTTTCTGGCATGCTAGAGGGGGTAGGATTTGTGTCTCCGTTACGTAAAAGGTGATATGCTTAATGATATGATAATTGGACGATTACGTAATTGGGCCCATTTTTTGATGCATATGCAAGGAAACAATATATTTTTGTTAAGGCGCTGGGCCTAAATATTTTTGGTGGAAGGGGACAAAAATTCCTTTTTGAAAATTGAAATTTTTAAATATACCATGACAAAAAAAATATATCACTTACATAAGTATTTATTTTTCCCAAAATCTAGAATGATAAGTTTTTTTTCCAAAATAAAAACCCGAAAAGCCCTGAAGATAAATGTGTGCTTGAAAGAAAATAATAACTCGAGACAAAAAGAAAAATAATAACTACCTCGATGACCCAAAAATAAATAAGTAAATAAATTATTAAATAAGAAACTAAATAAAAAATATAAAATAGATGAAATTAAATTTTAGGTTTATGTGTTTGGAGAGGTAGCTGTCAAGGAAGACTAATGTGGGGAGTGGAGACTGAAGAGAAAAGAGAGACTGGAGAGTGAAGAGAAACATCGGGGTTGGATATTTTTGGAGGTTCAATGGTTTAAGAATCGTCGTTGTAATTTGTAAGTGACTGCCATAAAACTTAACTTTATATATTTTATTTATTTATTGGTCATCGATGAAGTTAAAATATATGAATGCGCTAATTAAAAGTTGTTAGAATATACTACTTATTTATCCCATTTTCCTTTTAATTCTAAGTGTGAATTCTATCATTATGACAAATTGTCTTTTCTCGTGTTTTTTTCCCATTCTTTCTCGTACTATTTTCTTTTCTATTGATTGGAATAGAAGTTTTCAACACACGCCTACCTGTGTCCATATAGAGTTCCATATTTATGATCAAAGGCAATTCATCTTAAAGTGTGGTAACTTGGGTCCAAATATTTTAAAACAGAGGTGAATATTCAAATCAGTTCTAAAAAAAAATTAAATGAGATATTTTAGTTTATAATAAATTTTTATTTAATAAAAGTCTTAAAAAGAAATTAATTTGTCTTTTAATAGTAATTATGTTTACTTAATTATCTTATAATAAAATTCGTTAGAAAATTATTGGTCCACTATATATATTAAAGTTGATTGAAAGTAGTGAAGTTATTATTAAAAACTTCTAATAAATAATAATTAGTTAGGGACCACGACAAAATGTTTTTAAGAAACTTTAGATATTTATTCTAAAAAATAATTAAAAGGCAACTGTTTGCTTAACATCATATTTTTGTCTATTTTATTTCTCTCATTTGCTTTACCTACATAAGCTCATGCTTATTTCTTTTTTTCTTTTTTATTTATTTAACTTTTTTGGTAGACTTTTTTTTTCTTTTTTAAACACGGCCAACATAAATATATTTCTTTCAATTACATATTTATACATGATACACGTAGCCCAGCGAATTTATCATGGCCTAATTTATAAATTGCAGAGGCGACCAAAAATTTGAGGTGGCTTATAATCCAAAAATCTGCACCTCCTTAATTATCATTAACACAATTTGATGTAGCTTAACACATTACGGAGACAAACTTCGAAACAATTATCGAGGATTTGAGGGAACACTAGCTCTGATGACTCTGCATTTATGCAGATCCTATCTACTCATCTTAAGTCAGGTAAACAAGCGTCACCATAAAAATGGGACCACTGATCATTCATCATGGAAAGAATAAAAAGGCATCATCATGAGAGCAATGCCCTTTTTTTAAACCTCTGGAACCACTGCAATCTTCCTTTGAAGGCGTTGCTGGTACCCGAAATCTGATTTTCTCTTCAACTATGAGTTTGATTCAAAAATACCACCAACATCATCCTCTTTAACTTTTCTCTTTTACTAGAAAATTAGATAAATAATACAAATCACTTAAAAAATCTAAACATAGAAAATTAATTCAATACCTGTACATCAATTTTATCATCTCATCAAATTAGGTGCTACATTATTTCGAAGATAATTCATACTTCTGATACATCAAACATTAGACTTACAAGTGTTTGTTACATCGTCAATATCTTCGTCTCCAATCCCAACATCTAACTGAGAATATCTCTTGAACTTATAGTCATTTGTAGCATGTTTCCTTATATAATTATGCAATGTGATTGTTGCTATAACAATTTTAATTTGATGTCTATAGCTAAAATTTGGCATATCTCTTAGAATGCTCCATCTCTTTTTTCAAACTCCAAATGTACGTTCTATGACACTTCTAAGTGAAGAATGAGTCATAACATTTTGGATTGGAATTCCTTTTCTATTAATAAATCAAACTTGATTTTTAGGTGATATAATTGTCATGATGTGAGCAAAGTAATAATTTCTAAAAGATAATAATATAATTTGAATCAATTTTAAAGTAAATAAGTGATGTTAACTTATAGTTAGCAACATTTGGCTTGAGATTGTAATAATTGGGTGTGGATCCCCTCTTTCATGCAATACTTAAATTTTCTATTTGCAGTGCATTTTAGGTGACATGATCTTTACTTTTGTATGTTATTTCCCTAGCTTGTGTGTGTCTGTGTTTGTTTTATTTGGTCATTTTGGGCAGTGGCTAAGTTTGATGGCAATGTTGAAGGGATTAGTTTACGACTTTTGAATTTGCTCCTCAATTTGGATTGAGTGTGTACTAAGAAAAATGTTGTTAAATGAGGATAATATCTATTATCCATCTTGGACTCTTTTGAAACCTCTTTAAAATCACAGTATTTTGGTTGGTGATAGCTATGCTCATTTTAGAGACAACTTCAAGTACTTCTCTACAATATTGACTTACAGTTTCTCCAGAGTGTTAGAAACGTTATTTCCTTATTTGAGTTTTCCCTACTGTACTTATTTTTCTAGAATCATGTAAACCATATTTAGTTTTCAAATCATAACATAATCTTTTCAACACTTCTTTTTCAATCATAAAGATTTTACGACAACGACTATCATTTCTTTCTAATATCTCCTGAAGCCATGGATGCAAGTCATGTATGATGTCTTATATATATTGGATTCTACTATGTAGATGGGGAATTCCCTGTACACACGACGTATGAGTGCGTTGTGACCATTTTATTGGGTCATGTGGCTGGAGAGAGAGAGTTTCTGCAAAAGCTGCAACTATTTGTAACAGAAACTATCGTGTAGTGTGTCAAAAATCACATGATTGGTTAAGCCATGTTAATTATATTAATGAATGAGGATTAAGAATGTTAATTACAGAGGTTGTTGTTGTGCTGGGCTTTAATGGGCCATATGATTTTTATTAAGTGATATGGGATTAATAAATCATGTATTTTTTGAGGTGTAGGCAATACGGGAGTAGAAAAAACAGCGAAACACTCTCGAGTGATGAATGACTAGAGCAGAAAATTGTAATGCAAGAATGAAAAAGAAAATGTTTTTAATTCCACTGTATTGGTTATGGGATTCAATTAAAATAATAATTAGCAACATGCTAATATCATTAAAAAAAATTATAGTTAGCAAAACCAAAAAAAAACTAAGAATTCGTGTTTGCTTATACTTGATTTAGTAAAGCTTCTACTTTTTTAAAATAGTTTATGAAATTTATCTATCAAAAGATAAATTTTTAAAAGTCGTAGTATATATATTTGGTAAAACTAAATAAAAAAATACCTTTTAATAAGTATAAATAATAACAATTATGTTTGACAGAATAAATTTGAAAATTAAAACGATTATAATAAATATATATATTTATTCTATCATATATATTTTCTAGATCAATAGGTTCATTAACACCCTTTCTTTCTATTAAAAATAACAACATCAATAATTCATTAACATTATTATAACTTCATATTTAAAATTAATAAAGTGAATATTACAAGTTCGCATTCAAACATTTTTTATTAAAATAAAGTTATTTAACTCTGTTGTATGTTTTTATATATTACTTCAATTTTATTGTATATACACAAGAGTTTCATAAAATGTAATATAAAGTTATCAAATTTAACCTAATATTATAATTTTATATAAATAATGTCTGTAAGAAAAAGACTAGGGAGTCAATACATTATAACTAATAGGAAGCCAATATATAGTTACGAATGATAATTCATATAAATTTTGGATGATAACTTAATCTTATATATATCAGTTACGAATGATAACTCATATAAATTTTAGATGATAACTTAATTATTAGCTCCCTAACGTTGATTCCTAGCATTATTATATCTGTAATTATATATTTGTAACACACAATAATATTATGCATTTAATTCAATAATAATTAATAAACAAAAATAAAAGCTAAAATAAGAAGATTATTGTTTATGACTACTAAATTATAATTATCAAAATTTTTCATTATATATAAATAGTTTAATTTTAATGTACCAACAATATAAAAAAATTTATATAATTATCCAATAAATTTATAAATTTATATGAATTTCAAAATAATGTGTTTAAAAATTAATTATTTTTATTGATATAATAATATATGAATAATTGTCTATATAAAATTCTTTTATACCATGATGCGGCAAATAGAATTGTTGTGGCTCATAACCAATGGAAGCATGAATTGAAAGAGAGAACTACATAAGCAAAGTCTTAAGGAACAACATAGAAAGGAGATTTAATATGCAGAGGTGGATGTCCTATGATACCTTATGATTCTTATTGATGTTGTTATTTTAGACTTAATTTATTTCTCAGATTAGTTTATGGTTGATGTAATTAGATTATATATTGTTTCGTTTGGAACTCTCACCCATTTTTTTGGATTTTTCCGTTACTGTTGAATGATCGAAAAAAAAACGACCATAAGATAAGACATCAATATGGAAAATTTAATTTGAATCAAGTATCATGGTAAAAAAAACAAAGAATCCAGGATAAAAAATACATATTAAGATCTCTATACTTATACATAAATACATGGTAGCTAATTTAATATACAAATAATATTAAGAAAAAATTATATTAAGTGTATATTAAAATTAGTCACTAATATAAAATATACATTAAGAAATACAAAATATGTATTTAAAATGAGTTAAACAAGACATGCATTTATATACGCGTGAATACATTTGGCTTATTTTGATAATTGATTTTAGTATACAAACTAGTATTTTTGCCTGTGAAATATCACAGGCTATATTTTTACGAAAATTAACATTGATGGAATATAAAAAAAAATCAAATATTAAACTAAATCAAAGAATAGGTAAAGGTACTAATAACATAAATAAATTTATAGTTTATAATAATAAACTCACCAGAAATATCCTCATAGTTGAAATTATAAACAGATATTAATACATCTTCTAAGATATCAAATTGAGAATCTTGAGAAAGTAACTTCATCCCACTGATCACATGTCGTCTAGAAGATAAATAATAACTTAGATATGCTATTGATGCATTTTTATTAAGAAGTGTTTGTTGATAATCTAGTTTTTCAAGCTCATCGTTCAACATAGGTGGTTGTAAGTATGAAGTACTTGCAACAAACTCCTTTCCTTTGCAACCTTTTCTGTCACCAATAGCAATAAAAGTCCTTTTTTTAATGACTCTATTAGTTATATCAGCCAACACTTTTCTTTTTTCTATGTTTTTCAAATTCTTTTCATAAATTTGGAAGTTATTAAACATAGTATTTTCTGTTTCCCCTTCTTTAGTAGTAATATTGATCTTCTTCTTGATCTAGATTTTTTACACTCATCTTTAGTAAAATTCATTCTTTTTCTTCTAAATTAACTGCACAAAAATTGTAATAAATTGAACCAATAAGCTCCAATATCAATTATTAAAGAAAAACATAAGAAAAATATATTAGATTCAAAATATAAATCAATTTATCAAACATGTAATAAGATAAAAAATAAATAAACAATTTATTAATCACTTCAATGAGTTTATATGTCCTGTATCCTTGTCCAAACATATAATGTGCAAATTATAATACAAAATAATTCATCAAACGTGTAATGTGCAAAGAAAGTAATACTAAAAGAGTATGTAATTTGCTTAGAATGAAGCTATGAATTGGAATTGGGTTTGAAAGTTGCTTGTTGCTGAAAAAATGAAGTTCTTTATTTGCCTTTTTTTATTTGATGCTTTGCCAACTGCAGTATTTTGATTTAATCAGCATTTAGCTGCTACAGATTTCTGTCATCACTGTCACTCTGAACAGAAAATTGTATTGCACTGTTTTTTTGGTTGTCCGGATTGTAAAGTCATTTGTATCTCATTGATCCCTCTATCCTCAAGCGAGCTCCTTTCTTTTCTTTCTATGATTGTTTGAAGCGTTTTCTACATGGAAGAGAATGCATTCTTGCTTCTGATCTTTGGTGGATTTGGTGGCATCTGTGCAATTTGTTTTTTGGTTCATCTGATTCCTGGCTCCCCTTTAAAGTTGCTTCCATGGCTAAAAATTCAGCTCGAGAATTCCTTAAGATTCACAACAGATTTCCTTCCCTATTCTCTGTTGATAAATTTTCTTGTCATCCCTCTCCTTCCAATGTTTATAAAGTAAATTGTGATGCATCCCTTTTCTTTGATGATGGTTTACGGGTTATGGTTGTATTTTGAGAAATTCTGAGGGTATTTTTATTAAAGCTGGTTTGGGTCGAATTCCGTGTTGGGGCATTTTTCGGTTTGAGCTCTTTGCTGTTTGGCGAGGCCTTGTTTTATATTGGGAGTGTGGTATTGAATCTGTTATCTGCCAAACATATTGTCTTGATGTTTATCTTCTTCTGGTCAACATTCAAGAGTATGATCATGCTGTTGATCAAGATATCATTAAAAAGATTTTAGAGTTGTTACTCAAGCCTTGAGATGTGCTGTTTGAGCATGTGAATCGAAAAGCAAACAAAACTGGGGATTGGTTGGCTTAAAGAGGTGCGAGATACACTACAGGTCACATTGAATGGTTGGAGCCAGGTCCATCCATCGCTAGTGTTATTCGAGATGACTTAGTCTAGTTTTTTCACCAAAAAAAAATATGTAATATGCAAGAAGCTAAAATAAAGCAATTCATCAATTTTACTTTAATAAATTGAATAAATAATCTCTAAAACCAAGTACTAATGGATAATATAATGATTTATAATACAAAACAATTTATCAAACATGTGGTGTGCAAGTTATAATAAAAAAGAATACTGATAAGTGAGTGTGAATGTGGCTAAAAATGAAGAAGATTGAGATACAGATGCTGAAACTATGAGCACATCAATTATAATGTAAGAAATTGAGATGAAGAATGTTGAAATAAAGAGAAGAAATTAAGAAATGGAGAAAAGGAATTGAAGTAAAAATAGGAAGCAGTATATGAGTGGGTCACGTGAGAGAGGAATTGAAGTGGCAGGGAGTAGTGAGTGAGTGGCTCATGTGAGAAAGAAATTAAAGTGGCAACAGAGAAGTAACAAAAGGGAATAGTATGAATGTTGAAATAAAAATTAGAAGGAAGCTATTCGGATGAATCTTCAATTAGAGAGGGGAAAAAAGCGGAAAACATTGCAGTTTAGATGCAATGAGGAGATGCCACCTGTCAATTTTTGGTTGTTTAATTATATATATATCTCCTCTGTCAATTTTTGGTTGTTTAATTATATATATATATATATATGTATGTTAAGGTTGAGTCACTTAACGATTGTCCAAAGGACTTAGAATGGGTGCCGAGCCTTAATGATCAAAGTAAGAAAATGTGTCTTTGGTGAACAAGCTCACCGGCGTAATCGAGAGAACGAAGAAGGAGGTTGATGTGAGTCAGAATGACTTTAGAAGCCCAGAATTAGGATTATGGGATTCTAGGTCAAATATGGGTGTTAGGATAAGAGAATGCGTACCTTGAGGGGGTGAAGCATCTTGTTTATATAATTTCGGGTGGTTGAGATCCTTATAGAATCTGTTGAGATTGTATCATATCTTTTCTATTTTAGATGGTTTGTTCTTCCTTGTGGGCCACTTGTTCATGGCTTTATTCTCTAAGAATTGAGCCTCGTGGCTGACTCGTATATATATCTATATGTGTGTGTAATCAACTTTATCTGAAGTTTACTTGTTAAAAAATATTAAATGATTTAACATATTTAATTAAGGGTAATGCTATTTGAATAAGTGGTTTTGGCTAATCAAGTACAACCAAGTGGTTTATTTCTATGCTAAATAGAATATTATTTCGGTGTCAAATAATATAAAAAAGTGCACCTAAATAAAGTTCTATTTGACACCGAAATTATCTTCTATTTAGTATAAAAATAAATCACTTGGTTGCACTTGATTTGCGAAAACCACTTGTTCACGTAGAATTAATATTTAATTAAAGTGTCATCTAACAATTTTAAAATATCTTTACATTAAGTTAATTGTATCAGAATAATAAAATCATCCCTTTTATACAAAAATATTTGGTAATCACACATTTTTTCTTTAAATTCCCAATCCCTCCATTCTTTAATCCAATCGACATGCCATATTGAATCCCACCTACTATCTTATGCTTTTACATTTTTAACTCATGAGTTTATCCTCCCACAACTCATGGTTTTCATAATAATGGACAAGAAAACCTCGTGACCCAAAAGAAATCCATCCAATTCCATATTAATTATCCTCACTAAATATCCCGTTTAATGTTCTGACCCAACAGACTAACAATACTTTATGTCTCAATCAAACTTCACATGCACATTCTTTCTCTCCAGCCACATGACCCAATGAAACAGCCATAATACAGGTAGAGTGAATCCATCTTCTACAATGTAAAATTCACCATATATTATATATATTGGAAAATATGACTTATTGAAAAATAAAATCTCCACTTTTAATTCAATGTAAATCTAATGGCTATTAAAAAGTGTAAGTCAAAAAATACTTACGCCGATGTAAAACTATGCCTCATATATATATATAAATGGGAGGAAGATAGGAAAAAAATTTTAAATAAATAAAATAAAATGATATTTACCAAAATACGTCGTTTTGAGAAAATATACTAAAATTTATTTTGTTATCAGTATCGGTCTAAGACGGTATTGGACTATTAAATTTTTTAGAAAAATTGAACCAATACCAATCTAAGGCGGTATTGAAATGCTCCAATACCGTTCTAAGGTCGGTACTGCACTAAAACCAATATCGGCCTAACTACTGACTTATTTAATGGTGATTTTATTATATTTTATTGTTGTATGAAAATTAGAAAGGATTCAGATTGGGACTATGATTTAGGAATAAATATCATCACGCTGCTTTTTGGAACACCCATGGGATTAAATATTAAAAAGTGGTTGTCACAGAATATATAGGATTTTTTTAAATAAATTAAAAAAATTCCATATTTACCATTGTACACACGCTCACTGGAAATTACGATTTTAGGCATCCCTTACTAATTCCGGGTTTGCAGAACCCGGAATTGCATATACTCCATTTCCAGGAGTGCAGAGCCCAGAAATCGCTCTGTGAATCTTTTATTGGAATAGCCCGAAAATGATAGATTGATTGGTAAACATCAGATTGCTCGGCAACCATATAATGAGTCTGTACTCACCAATAAATATTCAATGAAATTCAAATACAAGATAAACAAAAACGTGTGCTACTCCTTTCCCATATTTAAATCTAAACAAATTAAAGTTGTGTACAGTATATATAGATAGCATTTTAATTAATTAATTAAAAAATTAATTGTTTATCATGATTCATGAAGTTACACAAAGAATTGAGGAGTCAGTGCCTTCAATTTCTAATAAAAAATTAAATTTAATAGAATATTCTATTATAAATTTTTTTATGTTAAAAGCGTGTGCAAGAAAAATGTTAAGCAAGAAAATATTTGGAGGTAGTCATGTTCAATTATCTAAAAAAATATATTAATTTATAAAATCTTATCGTTATCTATTTAAAATTTTTTAATCTCTCAACATACTCATTAAGTAAGTATAAACATCAGTAATTTAAAATATGGAGGGAATATGAATCACATGTAGCAGGTCCTTTATAGCATAATCTGGAACAAAATTAAGGTCTACATCAAAATGTTTCCTTCTATTGTGTTAGACACCTATTTGATAAAGATGTAATTCAATCAGTTTGAGATTTTTTTTTCATTTTTATTGAAAGTTCATTTTTCTAAACTTTAACTTTAATAAGAGCAAAATACCTTCTACCTTAAGCTGCGCGATAGTCATTGGCAACGCTTTATTTATTGTTTCATATTTCCTAAATTAAAACAAATTTAAAAGTGAAAATATGTCTATCATGAAGCGATGTTTACAAATTTAACCATTTTTGGAACAGCAGAGCCCGAAAATAATGTTTAACTAATTTCGGAACTGCAGAACCCGGAATTAGTAATATGTACCTAAAAAAATAAATTTCCTACAGCGTGTGTATAATGATAAATATGAAATTCTTTATATATATATATATATATATATATATATATATATATATATATATTAAAAAATGGTGTTTACATTATAC
>JASCZI010000354.1:16317-26581 GCA_036250425.1 Stylosanthes scabra
ATTGAATGCATGAACATTCAAAGAAATTCAAAGAAAGTATGAGAAAGATAGAATCTTCAAAGAAAAGAAGGTAGAACTGAATTTCCTCTTTATTATTTGAATGAATGTTACAAGAAAAGTGATGGAAAACTTCAAAGAACTAGAACTAAACTTGAGAGAAACTAAAGATGAATTCTCTAAAGTAAAATGATGTAAAATTTCTAGACTATGACCAAATGAAAAAATGATCCAAAGAATGATAATGGCCTCCTCTAATGTGAAGTTTTCCATCTATATATAGGTGAACAAAAGAGATAAATGAAATACAAATGCATTGGAAATGAAATTCCCAATTCTGTCAAGACAGGGAGCTCCCACGCCCAGACTTCGGCTTCCACGCCTAGGCGTGGGACTCTGGTTGCAAACTTGGCTCTGTTTCTTCTTAAATATGACCTCCCACGCTTAGACTTCAACTCTGGCGCCTAGGCGTGGGCTTCTGGATGGTACTGGATCCTTGGGCGTGGCTCTGACACTTAGACTTTGAGCTTCAGGATGCTTGGCTACGCCTAGGCGTGGAGTTAGACGCCTAGGTGTGGGCTTTGAGTGTCCTTGGAGTCCTTGGAGGCTGTTGGGTCACGCCTAGGCGTGGGTGGCTTGGCCCAGAGTGTGACTTGGGATGCTTAGGCGTTGGCATCCACTCCTTGGCGTGGGTGGCTAGGTCCTGGGCTGTAACTTTGGACGCCTAGGCATAAGGCTCCACGCCTAGGCGTGGGGGCTCTATCCAGCATGCTCCAAATTCTTCCTTTCTTGCTCCTCAAGCTTCCTTTCTTTATTTTTCCTATAATTAATCAACAAAATACTCAAAGTACCAGTGTTTCATCATAATTAAATATGTTCTAATAATTATAACAATTTTTACTAATTTTAGCATGAATTTAAGTAAATTAGGTGAAGAATACAGCATGAATTAGGAGGTTTTATCTACAATGATGCTCATGCATCACATTCTCTTTTCCGAACATTGGTGGTTGTATGTCTTGGATGTAACTCAAAAGGAATTCTTTGTCCTAGATTCCAAGAACATAGAGTCCCTCACCAATGAAAAAACGACAGTGAACCGATTTGTCGTAAGTTTGCTCCTTAACTCATATTTGTCATATTTCCTTCAATTTCCTGGTAAAATCCGGTTCTGTTTAATATACATATTAGGTTCTTTGATTTGATTTGATTTCATTTCATATTATTTCAGTGTTATGTCTTGGATCAAATATTAAGATGGGCTGGAGCCTCATCCATGTTCAAGAAAGGGACACACTCATTACTGCCAAGATATATCAACATTCCTGGGTAGCCAAATGAGTATGATTGCGGAGTATATGTGATAAATGGATGGAGTTGATTGATCCAACAGTTTTAATAGATTGTTCAAAAGGTAACAAGGAATACAACATTGAAACATGGCCAGAAGTAAGTAACTAATTATCCAACATTTTATTTTTGCTAATTATGATTGAATTTAGTATATCTTAACAAACTAATTATGATCTCAATTGTAGCCTAAGCTTGAAGAGTTCAGAAAAACGATAGTAGCAAAGATAATGCTGAGCGATGCAAATTCTTGCGGAGTGGAAACAATAAGGAAAGGAAACGGAATGCGGAACACAAGGCCTGCTCCTATTCTTCTAAGTCCATATGTTCAAGTATCATCCGCTGATTTAGCTAGCAAATAGCCTTGTCTTAGATACTAAATAGTGTAATTACCCTTTTTGTTTTAGTTAAACGTTGAACATGTTTTGCAGACAAATATGTTGTTTAACAAAGGAAATTAAGCAAAAAGCCAGTTACAATGCAACTGAACTGGAATTGTATAGCAAAATTGAAGTGAATATCTTTACTAAGACAAAGTAAATTATCTTCAAATTTGAATCTAACAAACGAAAGACATTTACTATAACACCCTAGGAATTAGCACGTTGCGATCGTGCCAATAACCAGGAGTTATGGACCTTCTAAAACCTTCAATTTAATACTATAATGGTTTAATACGGAGCCTCTAATAAAACCGTGACATTCCTACCGAAAGTTTGAAAGAGTCTCCTCTGTATTTAGAATATTACCAATCCTTTGCTATTTACCTGTTTCAGTTCGACAACTAGGAATTCAGGCAGATATGTATACATATAACAATATTACATAATAATATTAACCATAGAGTACTCTAAATACATACTCATCCCTCTAAGGACGCTATACATAACTAGCGAGGGATAATATCACTTTTAAACCACACAGATGACGCCACGCCTACATACTTCTTGTACCAACTCCGACCATCGTCCTAAGCGTCGGGTACCTGCCACTAAAACATGTAGGGGGTGAGAACAAAACTCCATGTTCTCACCTTCTGAGAATACTATCAAAGTAGCTAGTTAGCACGCAAATAAATAAACTCTTAGCAGAAAACATATACTCAAGTAAAACCAGATTCGGAGACCATTTTGAAAACCAATGGAAACCTCTTATTCGTTCATGAATCCTTTTTCCATAAAATCTTGTAAAGAAAACCGTTCCAAACTCTAAAACACCAATAGTACAACGCAAGGGACTTGCAACCCCATTCCAACAGTTCACACAACCCACTCATCATCTAGTTCACGCAAACACACACAATTCAAGCAAATCAAGCACATACAAACAAGTATAACAAGTAGCAGTTAACAGATAAGCACACAAATACAATTCACACTCAAACAATGCAAACAAATGTAGATGATGCATGCCTGATCCTATGGCTAAGATGAGCTCACCCGGTCGGTTATTTTAGCCAACCCGACC
The DNA here is from genome assembly GCA_036250425.1 of Stylosanthes scabra. Classification (NCBI taxonomy): domain Eukaryota; kingdom Viridiplantae; phylum Streptophyta; class Magnoliopsida; order Fabales; family Fabaceae; genus Stylosanthes; species Stylosanthes scabra. The sequence goes on from JASCZI010000354.1 coordinate 19,132, forward strand.
GGTCCAGTACTAGTCCCGAACCACTATCGGACGCACTTCCCCGAGGACAACACGCTCATTGCCCCGAACATCTATGTTCTTTCTTTCTCATATATATATAATTGGGAGTTTCCTCCTTATTGCGTATATAACGCCCATACACCGGGACGTTAGTCCGAAGACCCCCTGTCATGCACTACGCCTGATAGCCCGCTATTGTCGTAGGCCGGGACGTTAGCCCGCAGGCCCCCTCTGTCACTTCGACTAACGTATACATCACTCCGGTGATGTCTTACACTTAAGGGCAACCGTTTCACTCTTTTATATATAACGTTAGTATACAAGTAAGGCGTAGTTGGAATATGGGTATAGAACTTTACTTTAAAACCAAACCGTTAACTTGAAATACCAATTCTTGAAATATTTGGGACCAGAATCGATTCCGGAAGGTTAAGAATCGATTCCCTGAAGTCCTGGTAGAGAAATCTCGTCTCTGGAGGGATATGAATCGATTCGAGGGGTCCCCAAGTCGATTCTATCCATTCTGAAAACTTTGGAATTCTTTTCTGTTAAAAACTGAATCGATTCGTGCCTCACAAGAATCGATTCGTTACACAGAGAGAAGTTACCCTCATACAATTTCAGCAAGGAGGAATCGACTCTAGCAGGGCTAGAATCGATTCATACGGCATTAAACCAAGATCCTTGCTCTCTGTGAAAATCTGAATCGATTCGGGCAATGGGAGAATCGACTCTGAAGTCCCAAAACCACATTTTCTTCAAGTCCAGAATCGTGGGAATCGATTCTCCCGAGGCACGAATCGATTCCTTCATTGAAGGAACCATTTTCAATAAATCTGAAGTCCTTTTGAAAACCCTTTCATAAAACCTTTATCCAAATATGATTTCAACCTTAAAACCAGTTTAGTAGAGACTTTACCAAATTACCTTCCAATTTCTTTCCAAACGTTCAATCCCAAGAAACCCATATCCCACACCACCATTCATCATTTCCATTTCACTCACATACCATCGCAACACTTCTTATTATAGTACATTTTCATATAACAACAGCTAGGCCTCAAAGCCCTTTTCAAAGTATAACCCAATCTCAAGCATCAGTTCACAAGCTTTTAAAACCATCCTTTAAAACCCCATTTTAGCTCTAAAACCACATTCAAGCATATAATTACACAAGCAGCAGCAACCACTCAGACAAGCATATATTTATTTGCATATAACACACTCACTTATCAAGTATTCATCTTCTAAAAGAGTTAACCCCTACCTCTTTGAACCAACTCCGCAACATAACCGTAAGCTCCTAACCGTAAGCTCCTATCCCGCTACAACATCCGCAACCATATCAACTTCGCTTGCTTCCGCACATCAGCAGCAAGCTTTAAGCTCGAAGCGCAATTATAACCACTTGACCCTATGTCACCAAGATCTCAACATACTCAACAACTCTCAATAGAATAACTATCATAAGGGCTTCAGAAAAGGGAACTTACTACAGTTTAGAAAAGATAGGGAAATGTCGCGGTAGCACCGACATTCACTTGGTACAACTCTAGAAATGGTAGGAGTTATGGCATCGAACAAGGACATGTTTCAGCACACTAGCAGGTTAACAAAGAGGCAACAGTGACCTCGACAGCAGCACCATCAACAACAATAAAGCGGCATTAATAACACTAGTCGATGATACAAGGTAAAGGGCATAATTTTAGACATAGAACAGAGCCGGGAGAGACAACGAAACTTAGATAGCCGGAGATAAGCGGGATAGAACTTACCGAACTCTAGGAAAGAAAGGCAGCAGCTCCTATAACCACTTGCAACAATGGCAGCATTAACTACAACGAGGTAAGACAACATAAGGTTGGTGGCTGTTTTTGGTAGAGATTAGCAGCCCAAACTCAACGGACCAACTTCAGAAAATCGAAAGAACGAAACTAGGAATGGGAAAGCCTTACCGGCGGAGAATTCCGATAACAAAGGCGTCGTTTCCCGGCGAACAGAAACACGGTGGCCAAGGTTCAATAATGGCAGAGCTTTATACTTCCTCTTTCTTCTCATTACTCAGCCATGCAGAACCGTGGGTGGCGGCGGAGAAGAAGATGTTAGGTGATGGTGGAAGAGCTCGCCGGCTACGGGACTTCCATTAACGGCGGCGGCTTTCTTGAACGGCGGTGAACACCACAACAACGTCTTCCTCTCTCTTCGATTCTCTCTCTCTCCTTCACGGTTCTCTCTCTCTCCCTCTACGGTTCTTTCTCTCTTCCTTCTTCCTCATCTTTGTTGTGTGTGTGGGTTAGATGTGGTAGAGTTTTGGTTTGGTGTGTGTGTGTGGGTGTGAGAGAGAATGACGTGTGTGTGTTTGGGGAATAGAATGGCTGAGTGTTTTGATAGTCAGGGAAATTAGTTGTGTGGGTATTAATTTGGGGAATAGCGATTATAATTCAACAAAGTACCTCCTAGGGGCGGATTCATAAATCTAGGCTGTTACACATTTCTCACATAAGAATATCATTATCATTTGATACCACCTCTGTGCTCTTATAGATAAATGCATGATAACTTGGCCTTAAAATGATATGAATTTATAAAATCTCATTCCATTTGATGCCTTGATGAGTTTGTTAGTGTATTTCAGGCCTTTAGATATTAAGAAATTACATTGAAAAGGCTAAGAAAGTCATTGGAAGCAAATGATTCATGAAGAGAAGTCAAAGAGAGAAAACAGGGCACCTGTGCGGTCGCACACATGCTACGTGCGTCCACACATGTCCCTAAGAGCATCATAGAAGATACTCTGTTTGACTCGTGCGACCGCACGCTTGTCACATGCGTCTACACATGTCCTTGGGAGTGTCATGAAAATGCCTCTAGTTGGTGCATGCGACCGGCATGCGTTCGCACATATGCGTAGAAAAGACATAAATCTGACTTTTTGTTGTCCGTGCAACCACACGGCTGCTCCATGCGACCGCACGAGTGCGTTTGGCAGAAAAATAAAATGAAGGCTAAAAATAAAATTTCAAGTTTCCGACCCAAGGCCGGGCCTCTTTGAAGGCCCAATTCGAGATATATGAAAAGTGGATAGCTGAAACACAAGGCATACATTCACCCATTGGGATTTTAGCTAGTTTTAAAGAGTTTTTGGAAGAGTTTTCCATCTCTTTCATTTTCTCTCTTTAGTTCTTTAGTGTTATTAATTTCTCTTCCAATTTCCAGCCACACTATCCATAACTTTTACTTTGTTTTAATATTTGGTTGCTTGTTTGATAATACTCTTATTCAATTAATGCAATCTTTACTTGTTTCTATCATTTGCTCATCTTTATCTCAATTATAGATCTCTTTATTCTTATGTTCTTATTTTTACCTTGCTAGAATTTATTTATTGTTATGATCTATTGTTGTTTTCTTGGTTGATTATTGATATTTGTTGGGTCTCTTGTTTATTTATTCCATTAGCTATCATAATTTGTTAATTTCTCTTGTTATTCATCATGTCTTTTTACCATGCATGCCAAGTGTTTGATGTTTTGTTTCTTATGAGTTAGTGTTCTTGTGTCTTGGTCATGTGTTGAAGTGTGGATGATCTTAACCACTAATCCCTAAGGAAAAGAATGGGTTAAGGATATGGTTAAAACTGTTTCATTGACGCTAGGCTTTTACTAGTGATGAGTGGACTTTAATGAGGTGAACTTAATGAATTATTCTCGTTCACTAATATCTTGGTCCTTCATATTATTAGAAAGTAGCCTAGGACTTACAGAATGGGGTTAATTCTCCCACTCGACCATTAGACAGAGTGGGTTTGATTCTTTATGTGACAACCATTCATAATTGGGATTAGTGGTGATCATAGGGACATATTATACTTCAACTCAAAACCAAGCACCTTTTATTAATTGCAACACAAGTTATTTCTTGTCTAATTCTTGTTCACCACTATTAACCATTGCAACCTCAATATTTTCACAACCATATGCAAGTCTCAATTTTCAATTCCTAGGGAGAATGACCCGAGTGCAATACTCTTGATAATTTTTTGTTGCAAACTTGTGACACTTTTCTAAATCTCGACACGCTTGCTTTCGCGTTGGTTGGAACTATACTCATGATAAGAAACTTAGTTTTTAGATCATTTCTAATCGACCGAAGCACGTGCGTCAGGTACCATCATCATTCACATGCAAGCCCAGAATTTCAAAAGGTTCCGGGAATCAATTGTAACAGAAGACATACATAAGGTGGAAAAATTAGCTAGAATGGTTTTATCAATGAGCTAATGAAACTTGAAATATATATAAAACAAAACATACCAGATTAGGGCTAGAATTTTACAAAATTGGAAGTGTTTCAAGCTTCCCAAAATCAAGTTTACCTGGAATATTTAAAAACCAACACATAGAGAATAAAAAAATTCACATTCTAAAGACAATCATTATGATTATCAGGTGTACACCTACTTTTTTCAACTAAGTTCAACCAAATCATTGATTTTATATTAAATAAAAGACAATTTCAATGTTAAATAAAAACTCATTTATATGCTATTTTTTGTGTTATTTGACATCAAAATAGTTTTTATTTGATATAGAAATCAATGACTTGATTAAGCTTGGTTAAGAAAAATAGGTGTACACCTAGTATTACTGTATCTTTACAATGAGCTAAAATGGTTAAAACCTAGATCTCAAAAATTGAAGCTTGGAAGAGAAACATGACATGTCCCGTTTAATCGGACATTTTTCCTGGGTTAATCAGACTAATCCGTTCACCCCGCATTTTTAAGATGCCCAATCTTTTGGAAAAATTCCGCCCATTATAGACGGTTTGGGCTGGCCCGACAACTTCCGCCCATTTTGACGGCCAAATACATAATCTATTTATACATCTTTAGATAATCAATTTATTTGAATTTTTATCGTATGAGAAACTCATTAAATTTCCATAAATGTGAATATATTAAGAATTATGTTGTTTTATTATATTGAAAATTATTTTTTATTTTAATTTAACTTGTATGTATATTAAAAATTATATGTGTAATGTCCAAATTCCTAGACTGCAGTACTAGTAATTAAGAGCTACCATTCAGGGGCCTCTAGAACCCTAGTTTATTACGATTATGAATAGATAATATGAGTCTGTCGCAGTAAACGTGAAACCTTTATCCAATAAGCCATACCTGCTAGTATTTCAGATCCAATCATACAGACAAAGGAAGTTATCACAATAATAGGGGAGGAGGGTTAACTAGCAACATACATATCATATATATAAGACTACTAAGACTTAGAATTTATACAATTGAATTATAAAAACATCATATAATAAGAGTACTAACATACTTACATATATCTTACAGACTTTCCATGAACATACTAAGCACTGAGTCTTGGCTCATCTTGACAGCCCCTAAGCTGGCACTCAGGCTAACTAACAAAAGCCCTGACACTTCCCTTGCAGTCTGGCTTCTTCTTATGTATCAACATCTAATGAGGCTTTTCAAGAAAAATCAAGGTAAGGAGGGAGGCGACGTCCCTTGTTGAGCTCCTAGAACTGTCTCTTGCTTCTCAGATGGGGTATCGGAAGAATGACTTAGTCTCGGGTACAGTTCCACTGGCTCACGATTTGGAACGGTACGCTGGATGAAGTAGAGGCAGTGTCCATACTCTCGTGATCGGATTCCGAATCTGAATCCAGACCTGTGCATGATGAGTTAGAGGAGTCCTCTAGACCTATCCCTGCCAACCTCCTATTACGCTGCATCATGGCTATTTTGTGAGCAACGTGGGGCTTTGGTGTAATAGAGAACCTTTTTCAAAAATCACGGACGCGCCTATGGGGACGCCTAAAGTCTGCATTTACCGTACTTGATGAATGTGGCTGTGACTCAGTGATTAACATGTATCGTGAAGTAGCAGTAGATGTCATAGAACTCATGGGTGAGGACGGACGTGGAGGTCTTTGTCGTAAGGCGTAAGAACCAAGAGTTCTCAACAAGGTACGTGCTACGGGAGACTCTTCTAAGGGAAACACCCTAGGACATCCATTTATGTTCTGGTTAGGGATTTATGTCTTAATTTGTTTTCCTAGGTTCCCTATTTCATTTATTTCTTAACATCTAACTTATCTCTATCAGTGCTAGTTGTCATCACAATTGCAGTCAACTAGAGAACAAGACTAGCAAGCACACAACAAACAAGTACAAACAATTCACAAGGCATAGCGCAAACAAGTAGCAGATAAGAAATCACAGAGAATAATGTTGAAAAAATGTATGATGCATGCCTGATCCTAGTCTTAGTCATGAGCTCACGTGTCGGTTTTCACCAAGTACCCGACAGCATTTCCGATTGGGCGGTGCGTATCGTAGTCCCCATTTGCCGAAAATAGGTTTCTGCAAGAGCGCACGATCAAACCATCCTCTTGGTTCTCAAGCAAGCGTTTCGTAACCGGCAGTTCTTACTGAGACCATGCTGATCGTTAAGCGTGGGCGGGACGAAACCACAGTCCCCACTTTGTATTAAAAGCACTGTGCAAGTGGGACGAAACCACAATCCTTGCCAGGCGCGATCAGAGATGATTATCAACAACATAATTGGGCAAGCAGGACGGAACCCACGTCCTTGCTAAATCAACATAATATCACATTCATCATAAATCATAGCATTTTCCATAAACTTAAGTAAATTCAAAAGGGTCACCTTAACCTTAAACTTTATCATCATTCACTAATCATCGATGAACTTAAGGGGACTTAGCCATTTTCTCTGAACTGGTAAAACCTTGATTTACGACGCTGAGGGTTAGCTAGGCCAAAGGACTAAACTGTGAACCAAGGACATAGTAAATCGTCACCCAGTTGAACCGTAACTTAAATTAATTTGAATCAAAACTTAGTTTAGCCGGTTAAACAAAAAATTTTGTTTAACCGCAATGTAAAATCATTTATTAAACCGTTAGCAGTTTCGTGGCCAACTCAACACTCGGGATCCTGGCCTTTATTCTCTAAGACCATAATATTATTACTTCAAATTCTTAAGTGTCGACTTCGCCCTTAGGGCAGCAAATTACCAAATTAAGCCTGAATTCGATTTAACTCTCCGATATAACAGCTAACCACAACTTATAACTTATCATTTTTAACACTGGCTTCACCTAGCCTTATACTTTAACTTAATTACACCTTAACTCTCTTTAACATTTAACTTTAAGTCCAATACTTTACCTAATTTTTACTATTAACCCTTAATTACTAAACTTTTGTTAATTCCATTCTTAACCTTAAATTCTTTTTAAACTTTTATTTTGGTCAATATGATCTTTCAATTCACATATTTATATTATTATTTTATTTTAGTAAGCAACTTTCAAAACTCAATCTAATCATATATATATATATATATATATATATATATATATATATATATATATATATATATAAAAA
>JASCZI010000355.1:6958-42765 GCA_036250425.1 Stylosanthes scabra
AACGAGACTGTAATATTCATCTTCGCCGTCAATTGGTCCGTTCCAAGCACCTCTTGCACCCATGCCACCCATGCCCCCCATGCCCTCGAAAAGCGTTTCAAAAATATCAAAAGGACTGCTGAAATCCTGAAATCACAGTGAAAATAATCCATCTTTGAGAATTGAGAAACATGCATGTGATGATAAAATATCTCATCGTTGTCAAAGGTTACATACCCCCATGCCCATCCCTGAACCTTTAAGCCCAGCCTCTCCATATTGGTCATATATCGATCGTTTCTCATCATCTGATAAGACCTGAAAAATAGTTAAAATTTAGACGACTATTTACTACTAAACATGAAGAAATGCCAGTAACAATCGATAATCTATAGCTTTACCTCATATGCATTGCTAATGTCCTTAAATTTCTGTTCTGCACCAGGATCTCTGCAGCATAAAGTGAAAACACTAGTGTTCAGCTATAAGCAAAATTTATCACATGACTCTGATTGAAATAAGAAACCTACACAACTAGCAAAAAAGACATGTGAAGCGGTTCTTGGTCAAAAGATTTTATCCATAAGCAGTTGAGACATTAAGCAAAAGAATTAATCTACGTGTACCACTATACACCTCCATACACCCCTTGTCTTCTTCTATTTTGATTTCTATTTTGAGGTGTTTCTGTGTTATACGTAACTGTTTTTATGCTATCATATGTTGTATTCATGTGTTTTGTAAATTTTTCTGTACTAATATTTACATTTTTTGTGTTATAAATGGAATGTATGGAGATGTACAGTGGTACATGTAACCTTACCGTATACAAAATACCTTTTTTTTTAAAAAAAAAGTAAGGACAATCTACAAGCATTATAGCATAGGACATCTAAATTTCATTGGCCAGTGCAACATTGAAATAAGAATTAATTTAAAAAAAAAAAAAAAAAGAAACCAACAACAAGAAGAAGAGCAGAGGGAACAAAGCAACTAAGCAAAGGAGAATGTAAGAAAGTAGATGGGTCATGGGGACTAAGACAGACAGCAGAAACTCACTTGTTCACATCTGGATGATAATTCCGGGCAAGCTTCCGATAAGCTGAAATATGAAAAGTATAGCAATTTGATATTGCAATCATACAAGAAGCAATAAACAAACAAAATAAAGCATAACATATGCACTTGATAATGTATCAATCATAATAATCTCACATTAGCCCTTATAACCGAACTGATGGCTTGCAATCTTGCTAAATAAAATTAAACCTCTTCAAGACAAAATCCTACGTTAATGAAAACCTTTCGGCAAAGTAGCTCTCAAGTCTTAGCAACAAGTTTCTGTAATAAATCACTAACAAACACTTTTGACTGATATTACTACTCTTTTCCCCATCCGAGGTATTTACAGACTCCTTTGATAGTTTGAAGTTCTAAAGTATGTTTGGTTGAGGGGTAAAAATGGGGTGGAAAGTTCCACGGTGAGCTCCATGTGAAATTTTACTCATGAAACTCATCCATATAAATGTTCACCTCAATTTTGACCCAAACCAAACATAACTTCAGATTTGCTGTTCACTTTGAGTACTTAAATGTGCACCTCTTTGAGTTATACAATAGGGAATAAGAATTTAGAAGTTAATAGTTCAGCGTTGTAACTGATTTTCCTTTATCCACCTTAAAAAAGTTGCCATCGATTAAAATAAGTCAACAGATATAATTAGTTAATAAAAGTATAAAAACAAGAAATTCGAGCATCTTAGTCAATAATGGTGGAAGTACAATCATATTAAACAGAGAGAGCATGAAAAAATACCGCTCTTAATTTCAGATTTAGTGGCATTTCTTGACACACCAAGGACAGAATAGTAATCCTGCATATTGTAATGTTAAGGAGAGAAAAAAAAGTTATGAGCACAAATTTATATCGCACAATTGTATTAGAAAAACGCAAAATGCATTCTTGCTTAGAAATGCACAGGTAATTCGAACTTACTGTATCTGCTCTAACTATGAACCTTGAACCCCTTACGCGATGATATGTTTGAGATGAACCCATGTCAAATAGTGCACGTGAGGAATCCTGAGAGAGAAAGCTTGAAGTTGGGGCCGCTATAAAGTTCACCCTGCTTGTAACACTGTAGGAAGTAGAACACATACACAATTTAATTGGACGAAACCAGCCGAATGGGAGCCACTTAAGATTAAGATTATAAAAGAAATGAGTAAACCCATAATTTCATCTCTAAAAAAAAAAAATACAGAGCACAACATCATACCTCGAGATTTGAAAGGTGACAAATTAGTTCCTCATCATTCAGAAAAGGGTGAGAGATAAGTCCTTCCATACATATTCACGAGAGGACTAGTATGTCCGCTTTTTTAATTGATATTTGATAAGAGACAAACTTGTTTCGTAAACGGATTGTTAGGAATGAATTTGACACATTGAAATCTTAAAAGACTATTTTGCCTTGGGAGGGTATAATCTAAAAAAATTTACAGCTTATGTCAAAAATTTAGCAACTGCCACTCCTTACAATTACAGCAATGAAATTTCATCTTCTCCAAGCTTATTGTTATATCAGACGGATACTATGATAAGGAAAACATGTTAGAAGCCATTTAGGTCTTTTTCAACGCAAAAGCATCACCAAGATTAACAAGGAATAATGGCAGAACACTTGAAACCAATTCAATTGTTATTTGCATTCTGCAAAAACAAATATCTAAACAAAGGAGGGCTCACTTGTGGCTGGATGATGCATTCTTGCCGACGAAGCTGGACCTTGCGAAAACCTGAGGCCGAATTCCCCATTGAGTTGCAAATGTACTACCAAAAGGTGAAATTGCCATCCAATATAACTTTCAGCAAGCCAATAATACACTGAACAATAATAATCACTATCAGAGCACTTAATCAATCTCTTCAACAACAACCACCACCACCACTAAGCCTTCACGAAATTCTTCAATCTGCAAAAAACACAAAATACAAATTTGATTGAGAATTATCAATTATGCCATAAATTATACGAAACAAAGCCTGAAATGCCTATAAACAATTACAACAGCAAAGCAAATTTCAGCCGCAAAAATCGAACGAATTACAAAACTTCAGATAATAACATATACTGTAAACAAAACCTCAAATTTCAAATGAGCAAATAACAATAATAATTTCTACGTGTGCGTGTAGATAAGAAATGTAAATTCTAACAGAAATACGCAACCACAAAAACGAAGAAATGAACAAATAAGAAGAAGAAAAGACGAACCTGGTGGCTGAGCTTTGGTTTAAGCTAGGGGCGCTACTATCCTATGGCGTGGGAGGTTGAAGGATGAGGGAGGATACAGTGTAGTAATGGTGTGGTGTGTGTTTGGGAGTTGGAAACGGAAGTCTCCAAAGTCCAATTACACAGCAAAGGAAGAAAGGAACCGGTTTATTATTACTTGAAATGCTTAAATTGTTATTAGTATATTTTAGGTCTTTTTAGTTAATTCTAGAACCCTAACGCCATCTCTTTTTCTTGGAGCTGGCAAATCAACTATAAAAAAAACTACGCATTTTAGGCCACTTGAATTTTTCCGAAAATAAAATATGGATATAACTAAAATCCACCTCAAACTTTCAAAAATCGATCAAAATATCCTCAATTTTGTTAATGATAATAATGCCTTCAAATTATGTAATAATTGAAGGACATTTTTAACTTTTTGTTGTTAAAAAATTCAAGATATTTTTTTTCGACATTTATAAACTTGATGGCCAATTTTGGTGAGTAGCTTTAGTGCATTTGTTAAGATAAAAAAATTATTATTTGTTTTTTTTTTATGATTAAAAAGAAAATAAGAACAAGCTAGCAAATCACAGTCGAGATGCTCGTGACATCACATAACATGTTGTGCATATCATACATGGGCTCTAATAGCTCAACATATTCAAATCTCTTATGCAAAGCTTTCTTAGCTAAAAAATTAGCAACATTGTTGGTGGTTCGTTGGATCAGAATTACTTTCACATTCCAGTTCCATTAAAGGAATTGATGTATTTTATTGACTAAGTTTTTATCTGCTGCAAATTCTGAATATCCAAGCGACTGAATAGCTAGGAAGGCATCTAAGCTGTCTGTCTCACAAGAGATATCCTTGAATCCACACTCTCAAGCTAAAGTTAAGCCTCTCCAAATAGCAAAAAGCTCTCCTCTTAACACAGATCCTGGAGGTAAGATTTCTATACAACCTTTAACCCATTTTCTATCTGAGTCTCTGATAACGCAACCAAATCCAGTCATAAAATGATCATGAGACACACTGGCATCACAGTTAACTTTAACTATATTATCATGCGGAGGAGTTCAATCAACAAGGAAAGACAAAGGGACAGATGCAGGTTGAAGATGATAACATAATTTGATTTGAGCCATGTTAGCATGCCATGATTTTTTTTAACTAAAAGATATATTAAGAGAGAGACTTAAATCCAAGACCTCTCTTAGAAAAATAAATAAATACTATTTGAATTATGTCTCACTCTATCTATGTATTATTATTTTTTATATTCTTTTATAATATATTAATAATTGTTTAGGAATTGCACTTAATATTAATTTAGTAATATTAACGCAAAGAGAGTCTATGGAGCCAACAATATTGGTGGCCCATAGTAGTCAATATTACTTTTCCTTCTTTTTTTTTCTCATTTCTCAACCCACCATCTTCCTAATTGAATTTATTGACTTTCTAATAGTTCCATAACATTGATTCTGTAATACTATTTTAACGTAAAATACTAAATATGATAGATGTAAGTCGATTTGACGATCAAGAATAAATTATACAACGAAAAAATTGGAAACAAGACCAAGTCTCCTCGTCAAAATTATCAACATTTTAATTTCACCATGAAAAGTATTCATTAGTGTGACGAATTTATCCATAGATGTATAGAATTTAGGATTGTTAATTGGGGTGACAGGGAAGGTTAGGGTTAAATTGAAAGGGTTAGATTAAGAGTTTTGGATAATTATTTGGGATTTATATAGTTTTATCAAACAAATTTTATTTTTTCATAAATAAATTTATCAGCATTTAAAATAAAATTAACTTACATATATCATTGTACATCCCTATACACACTATTTATAATACGAAAAAATATAAACATTAGCACAGAAAAATAAATTTTTATGCTAATATTTATATTTTTTCATGTTAAAAATTATGTGTACGAAAATATACATGTAGCATTAACGATATAAAATATTCATAAATGAAAACAACTGTTTATTCAACATTTTTTATTATACAGTTCCTTACACTTTTAGTCACAAATTACTAACAATTAGATTATTCTCAAAAACTTCACTCTCACTTAGGTTAAGAACATGAACATTTTTTCAATGGTTGGAGACTTACATAAAGGAACTCTCTTTGTGAGATACATGTAGAAAATTTATACTTCCAGATTAAAGCACCCACAGTTTTTTTCTTTCTCGTCCTCTTTGGTGAGTGAGATTGGACTCTTTAAAATAGAGAGGAAATTAGTCAAATTACAGTTCAACACAAATAAAAGTAATATTTGATCACAAATAAACCATTTTAATATTTTTATTCAAGTTATATTATACACATGTAACAATAAGAAGTTAAAAGCTGAGAAAACTGGACCAACCAAAATAATCAGAATAACTTTTTTAATTCTGTTCCTACATGTTCAATAACCGACCTTAGCTCAGTTGGTAGAGCGGAGGACTGTAGTGGGTTTTCCTAACTGGTATCCTTAGGTCGCTGGTTCGAATCCGGCAGGTCGGAATTTTTTATTCAATTATTATTGTCATCCTTATGGAACATTCTCATGTGCAGATAGATGATAATGGATCCGTGATAAGTAAGTAACTCATTTCCATGGAATCTGATTCTCCATATATATAATCCTTAACCTACCACATTTTGATACATAGTACGTAAGGCAAACATATCTACAACGTTGAAAGGTTATGCTTCTTAGTCCACTTTATGATCATTGCTGTGATTTTCTTGCTTAGATGAAGTTAGGGGATCAATGAGGAAGGACTTTATGTTCTTGTACATCTCCTTGGGCTTCTCCACATTGATTGCATGCCCTGCATTCTTTAGTACCACCAGTTGCGCCTTCTCTCCAATATGCCTACACACAAGTAACAAGAATAATGTATCAGATCAATGCACAACACACTGAAAGCAACAATCCTTACAAGAATGATTTGCATTAGCTTCAACTTAAAGGTTTTTGCTAAGTTTTTATTGGTGGAAATACAGCTTTGAAGGCATTAAGTATCTTAAAAATTAAGAGTATTTAATTTATCTTTGCCATCTTTTCCATACAAATTTCTATTTGAAACACTTAACCAGTGGCTTTTAGTTAACAAAACCCAGGAGAAAATTAATACAATACTTGGTTTCTTCAAAACTTACTGTTTGAGTCTGTGAGCTAATTCCAGTGGGAATATCAGGTCTTGCTCCCCCCAGATAATCAGTGTGGGCTGCATCATTGTTGAAAAGTCATGATTTCTAAGTATTTAGAATGCAAAATTGCCAATGTGGTAAAAATAAAACTGAATATACAAAATCAAAACTAACAAATTAACCAAACCTTGGAGATCTTAGGAAGGTTAGACATCTTTCTATCCTTGTGCAATGCTTGGATTAGTTCTTTCCTCTCTTGTCGGTATTCAGTACACATTACCTGCAATTACATATAAGTCCATTTCCAGATGAGTCATTGGCAAATGGAGTAAACCTATATTTGTGATATTCACACCAAAAGGTTTTAGATTTATAGAACTTTTCCGAGAAGAGATGAACTATCATCCCCTATCCAATTGTTACAGGTTTGCTACATGGCTATCACAAGTCTAAAACGGTCCTACATGGACCCAAAGACATCGTTGCATCGTGGCCATGTAGATCAGACAACATTTTATGGGGTTATCGCAAACCTAACACAACTATCCATGTTTTCTCCGGCTTAGAACCGGTTATGTAAACATAGGTCTGAGTTAATTGATCAGTTATTATTTATTACACAAAATTGCACAAAATAAGAACTAGCCGATTGATGTTGCAAATAATCAATGAGAACTTCATGAGATAAGTTTAGTCTAGAAACAACTATACTAATTTACAAAGTCAGTGAGATTTCTTACAAACAACCAATTCCAGAAATTATTTGAAAATCAGAGCAACTCTAACTATAAACCAAAACACAAGATTATAAAAAAAGAGGAAACTAATTAAGGCACTTACATCAATGAAATCATTGAGGAAACAACTGGGCAAAACCTTGATAGGCTTCACAAATGTAAGCTTCACCAGCTCCCTAATCTTCTCTGGTGTCTCCGGCAGCAAGAGGCTGGCGGCTTCTTCCACACTCCTCACCTTGAACATCCCTTCATCCATGTCCTTTTCCTCCAAGCACACACCAGCACAGCACAACACCAGCCTATCTACACTCTCCGGAAACTGCGCCGCCAAGCTGTACGCCACAAATCCGCCGTAGCTCAGCCCAACAATGTTCATTCTGCTTTGAACACCATGAGCCTCCAGCATTGCCATCACGCACCTGGTATATTACAACTCAAATAATTGGGGAAAAAATGAGTTTCTTGATCTCCATTTATAACAGTTATTATTCATCATTTCAACTAAATATATAAAATACATTATCACATATATCAGCTGTTACCCAGAGAAATTCTTATACGTGCTCAAAACAAGAAAGCAGATCCATAAACCTTGTACATTTTATAATGTTCATCACAAAACACATCAATGAATTATGGTAGTCTCCCACTTCTTTTAACATTCCAGTTTTAAGCTATTCAAAGTAATATATCCAATCAAATTATTTGTTCTACGTTAAATAGAAGACTATTTTATTTCGGTGTTATTTCTTTTGTACTATTTGATACCTTCTATTTAACATAAAAATAAATGACTTTGTTGTATTTGGTTGGCCAAAATACGTGTATATATATCATTACCGTATTCTAGTGTCATCAATTCTTTTGCAATACATCGTGCATAACCGAATAACTAACTATTTGGAAGGAAGTAACTAACTTAAAACTGAGTTAACCGTACCGTACCGTAACTGTCATATGAACTGTTATAGGCAAAAGTAAGAACCAACCTGGCTTGGAAGGACTCCGATCTCTCTGGTCCAGTGGTGTATGAGTCACCGAAGAAGACGAGGTCAGGGACGAAGACGTTGAATCGACACGTCAGACTCGAAACGAAGTCGTTCCACTGCCACATTGCATTCGCTCCGATGCCGTGGATCAACACCGCCAAAGGCTTCGAAGCCGTTATTCTCTTCGGCATCCAGCAGTGCATCACTGTTCCCTCGCCGAGGTCCGTCGTCACCGATTTCAGCCCTGCCGCTGAGAACGACCGCCGGTAGCGGCGGTCTTGGAAAGCCGTGAAGCTGAAACATCTAGCACCGGTCATTGAAGCTTTGTGTTTCTGTTTTTCTTATTATTATTATTTCGAAATTGTGTTGGAGTTTCAAGTTTGAAGAATGTTAGTGTGTGTTGCAGAGTGTGGTAGTGGTAGTGGTGATTGAGATTGCAGAGATATAGTTCAGTTGTTGATTGGCTAAAAGATGGTGAAGAAAGAGAAAGTAATTAAGTAGAAATGGAAATAATGGAAGCAATAATTTAGCATCATCGTGTTCTGTTTGTTATTTTATTACTATTTTTGGATTATGCAATGACAATGAAGTTTGAGTTTAGAATTTGATGCATGTATATACCAACAAAACAAAGGATAAGTATTTTAACCAAGACTCTGTAATTGTGTTTATACAAACATGCGCTTTTTTTTTATATTGGACAATGAATTGTTCTAGAATTTTAGGTAATCAATAAAAATTAAATTAACACCAATCGATAATTTAAATTGAATGTTTTATTTTTCTAAATTTTAGATTTTTTTCTAAAAAAATATAAAGTTATTAATTATTCACTGTTTTTTATTCGTTATCCATATTTTTTATTATAAAATTATTATTATTTAAAAGCGTTGTAAATTTTTTTAAATTATTATTTTGGGCAAATTACCCGATTAAATCAAAACAAATTATATATTATCATATTACACCCTTTTATAAATAATGATCAAATTGCACCATTTATAAAATTTTTAAGATCTCATGGCACCCTCCAATGAATTTTGAATGTGAGAAGTTTTAGTCAAAATTTGTGGCAACCTATCACAGATTCTGCTAGGTTCTCTGACATCCTGCCACGGATTCAGTTAATGTTTTAACTTTTTATTTTTATAATTTGAGAAGAGTTTTTTTTTTTTTTTTTGTTATGGAATTAATAAATGTTTATGAAAATAAGCAGTAATGCATACATAAACAACGCATACATAAATATATAAAATATCTATCATCCATAAATACATGAATCCATAAATATGGCCATAAGCAGAGTAAAAAAAATTACAGATCTAAATATGCCCTCCAGTGTCACAGTGTGGCAAGGAATCCTACGACCCCCTTGCGTGCTGGTGGCTGATCATGATGCTCTGTAGGTGTGGGTGACGCGGATGGAGTCGGAACATGCGTAGATGTAGGCAATGAGATCTCCTATGAATGACCGGACACATCTGCTGAGGGGCGGTTGCTATCGAGAACCATGAAAGATTGCGATAAACCAAAAACAGGCTCCGACTGAGTACCATCAAACTGAGTACTATAAAACTCGGGCTTGTATCCCTCACCGAATAGTAATATCTGGTCCATCAGATCCTGAAACCCCGGGCTATCAAGTCCTGCGAGGAATGCCTGCAACAAAGAGCTGAAGGTAGGTGTGCCGACACCCTACTGACTTCGAGAGGTCAAGGGACCTCAGTCTGCTTGCTCGTTCCTGCCTCATGTGCGTGACTAGTGCTAGCATCACCCTGAGTCTGCTCTGATGGTGCTCTGTCTCCGCCCTCTCCGCGGCCTCTCCCGCCTCTCCCACGTCCACAGTCCTCAGGCATGCGGCGAGGGCGACAAGTAGGAGTCACAGCCTCCGCTTCCTCGGCCATCATCTCTTTCACCCACTACCAATCCCTAGTCGTGGTCCTGGTGCCCACTACCATCCGCCTCTCCAGTTGCCTATTGTCTGGAACATCTGGCATCTGGAACCATTGTGGGTGAGAGCTGTCGGTCTCTGCATGACCTCCATAGGTATCTTGTCAGGTGGCAACTGATGGAATGCATCCCCCCACATTCTAAAGCGTAATGGTGCACTCTCCTTACGGCTTGTGAAATGAGTGAGTCTCAGGACGCCACCGCTCCAAAAAGGCATTGATGAGTGGCTCGTCAACTTTGAACCAATAATCATTCAACCGTGTAAGTGGGAGTAACCCGGCCCGCAAAACATATGGCGATATCCGGGGATGTAGCTCCATCACGCGCTGCCTGCACACGGTGATCACACATCTAACCTCCTGCATTAAACATAAAATCTCAAATTCATTATAAAATCTCACACACAAAAAAAAGCAAGCCTACTTTTCAATTTTAAATATAACATGCAATATCAAGTTAATTATATACAGAATTTATAAACACATACATATAAACATTAATTAAATATAACATGAAATAAATTTATATATCTAACCCTAACATCGCATGTGACTATGAAGCTAATAAAACCCTATCCAATCAATAATTCATAAACTATTAATTAAATTGAATGTAACTTAAAAAAATTGAATGCTAACCTCTCGGTGGACATTGTGTGAGACGTGAGTAATCCAATCGAGCCGATACATAATGTCTTTGTCGGCAGCGCTATCTCTTCAAGCGTAAGTTGAGTCATGGGATTTTCTCTGACTTCTCTCTTCTTTTTCTCTCTCTAGAAACAATAAAAATGAAAACAATGAGTTCCCACATATTCTACCACAGAACTTATTACATTTTTTGTACAGAATTCATGGCAAGGTGTAGGGGATTCTGAGTGAAACTAAATTGAACAGAATTCGTGGCAGGGTCTCACAGATTCTTAGTGTAGTTTCTAATTACAAAATCCGTGGCAAGGTGCAGCGAATTCCAAAAAACCAAAGATCCTGCCGCGGATTCCATATAAATATATGTTTTGGTGTAATATGATCATAAACTTCTTTTTTTTTTTGTGCAATTTGATCATTTTAAAAGCCAAATTATTTATATGGGTAACTTGCCCTATTATTTCTAACATAAGTTACGTCTTTAAAGTATGACTAAACAAAAATATTTGTAAAATGATATTTTTAACATAAAAATTAGGTGCCAAAACAAAATAATGAATATTATCTAACTCTCTTATTCATGTTCACGATTTGACTAAGGCTAAATATTTTGGTGGATAAATGTATTAAAAACTAAATTTTATATATTTTCTATAAAAAATTTCAATTAATAATTCTAACATATTTTAAAAATATATATATTAGGTGGTTAACATTTTTTGTTTTTTCTTTATTGTTGAACTAATATCAGCCAATTCTTCTCATTTTTACACTAAAAATATTGACTTTTAGTATTTTCTTTTTTTAGCACATATTAACTAAATCTTTTAATTTATTATATTGATAATTAACTTTATTTTATTATGGTTTAACATGAAAATAATATAAATTATTCAAATAAATATGTTATAAAACCAAAATAATAATTCTATATCATTTATTTCTATGCTAAATAGAAGACTATTTCGATGTCTAATAAAATTTTATTTATATGCAATATTTTATACTATTTGACATCGAAATAATATTCTATTTAATATAAAAATAAATCATTTGATTAAATTTGGTTAGTCAAAATCACTTATTTAAATAAGTAGATGCATATTCCGAAAACATAAATACAATTTTTTCCTCAATAAAATAATTAACAACTTAAAATAAAATTACTGGGGTGGGGGCAGAGTCAAGGTGGCAATTATTTCATGTTTCTAACTTTATTGGTTGACACTTTCAGACTTTCGGACAGACAAATCTTGATTAGTTAAATAACGTTGTCGTTAAAATCTTTTTTAATTAAAGACAAATTAATTACTCAACTACGAAAGTCCAAACGAACGCGTAGATATAGTGCAAACTGAGGACAAATGGGAATGAGAAATATTTTCATTTTACTCATGTATTTTTAAAGAATTGTGTGCATCTTCTTAATATTTTATTTTTTTATTTTAATTTGTGTGTTAAAATATGCTGTTTATATATTATACATAATTATTATTTGTTTATATTAATGTATTTTATGAATTTTTTTGTATTGATATATATAATTTTTATATTATAAATAAAATAAAATATATAGAGATATACAAACAGTATAGTGTTACAAGTAGTATTATTAATTTTTAAAATGAAAGGAGAAAAAAAAAACTCTTGTTTTTTATATGAGATATCAAATGGCACTCTTTTTCTTCTTTGTTTACAAAATATCAAATTTTTTTCTTCTACAAAAAAATTTAAATAACATTTTTTAGTCTATTTTTACCAAATATCCAAATAACACTCTTTCAGATTCTTTTTCTTTTCGATGGTTTTTGTTTTCTCCTTGCTTTTATTTTTTCTCAAATTTCTATGTATGTGCTACTTTTATTGTTTAAATGTTTTAGAGTTTGTTTTCTCAATTTTTAAGCTTTTGCATGAAAGTGAAAGAAATAATAATAGTATATTTCAAACATAATAATTGATTTATAAATGAATTTAGATCATTTTCCTTTCTCTTTTCAAACACACCCAAAGGGCATTTTTTCAAGGTCAACTTCTTAGATCATTTTTCTTTTTTACAAACAGACCCCGCCAAAACCCAAAAGGCATTTTTTTCAAAGGTTTGGTGCTGCTTTTCCTAGAAAAACAGCTTGATCGAGTTCAATATAATTAAGCTGTATATAACTAACTAAATATTTGCCAAAGCACCAGGCTATAACCAATAGGGAAGTAAAGTAATCAAAGACACAGATATATGCTTACAGTAGAATCCCAACTTTGCCAAATTTCTTATTGTTTGTCTGCCAATCATAGGATGAGGCTACTTAGGCCAAGGTGCTCGACAATGACAACTTCATTTTGCAAATTTTTCTTCTTCAAATTTAAATATTTCAATGTTAATTAAAACTGATAGTATTAGGTACTAAGAATTTGTCGGTATATATTTAGACTTGGCTCATATATTTACACCTCATTAGTCAATCTTCTTTCATTTGTGGTGTGATTGTCAAAATCTAATGAAGATTGCTTAGTTGAATGGTAGTTTTTCCGTGTCATATATATTTTCGACACGACACTCATCGACTGATCCAATATATATGTTTTTTGTATCCATCTGTGTTTTATAAAATAAAAAAAAATTTCGAATACACTGAACGTATCAAAATATCATTACGTGTCCGTGTATCTAATTTTAATTTATTCTTAATTTATATCCTTAAAATGAATTTAAAAATTTTGAAGTATTTTAATGAGGAGATTCAAGAGAAAAAGGGAGGAAGAGTTTAGGTTAGTTAGTGTTATGTTGTTTTAGGGAGAGAAACTCTCTCCTCTCTAGAATTAGGAGTAGGTTTAATTAGTTTAAGTTAGTTTTAGTTTAAACTTTTTATTTCTTGCGAGAATCATCTTTACTTTTATCTTCTCTTAACTCTTTTATTTATATTTCCACTTCCTCGTACTCTTATTTACTTGTGAAAAAATGCTTTATGTTGAACTTTTAATTTGATGTATGTTATTGAATGGATTTTCTTATGGATATTGGTTATTTATTTTTCTTGATAGTGACTTTAGTTTTCTTGCAAGTTTGGTGATTTATAGAGGTAGATTTTAGCTAATTGCAAGTTATATTTGAATATGCTCACTATGTGTTTGATTAAATGTTTATTAGTATAGTTTTAGAGTAGATTTTACACTTAGTTTGGGATTGAGAATTAGGGTGATCTTTAGTCACCATTGTTCTTAATGGTTGATAATTGAGAGTTGTTCAATTAACCTTTTTTTCACTAACGCTAATCTTTTATTAAGTTTATTAATTAGTGAGTTAGTTAGGAATTGTAGTTGGGGTTGATTGAGTCTAGTTGACTTTCCTCAATTTGTAGAGGTTAACCAGTCAGGTTTAGTCTTAGAAATCATCATGATTCCTAGTTGGTGGCAAGGATAGTGATCTTTAATACTCAATCCTAGCCAAGATAGGTTTATTAATTTCATTTAATCTCAATTGCCTATGATCTTATTACTTGTTGCTTGATTCTTACTAAATTGCCTTCAAAATCCCCTTTTCTCATTATCAATCTAATTGCAACCTCCACGAGATACGACTCGGGCCTAAACTTCCGGTTGTTTACTTTTCCGAGGATTTTAAAGACCCTTCAAACTTTCTAAATTTGAGTGCGAGAGTTTGGTGTTCGGGGGTGGTACAACGAACATAAACCTGATTTTGAGAATTTAAACTCCGAACGCGAATTCTCGCGCATCACCCACTATCATCAAAAGATCGTGAAAACACGTGCGCTTCCCCTTCCCCGTTTCTGTAACTTCTCTTCCTCCTCCTCGTCCTTCCTCCTGCTACTGCTGCCTCTGTAGTAATCATCGCTGTCGCTGCCATTGTCGTCGTTGTTTTCCTCCTCCTCCTCCTCCTCCTCCTCTATTACATTGTTGCTGCTGTTGTTGTTGCTACTGTTGTTGATGATGTTCTTCTTCTTCTTGTTCTTGAACAAAATTTGATTTCTGTTAAAAATAAAACCAACAGCCAGATTTGTTGAATAAAAGAAACATATTTCTTCTTTTCTTCTTTATCATCTTCTTTAATGAGTTACATTTCATTACAAAAACAGAACCATATTTCTCTTAAAAATAGAACTAGATTTATTGAATAAAAGAAACAGATTTCTTCTTTTCTTCTTCTTTATCATCTTTTTGAATGAAATGCATTTCATTACATAAACATTACTGAATTTCTTTTAAAAATAGAGCCAGATTTGTTGAATTCTCTTCTTCTTCATCATCTTCTTCAATGTATTAAATGCATTTTATTAGAAAAACATAACCGGATTTATGGAATAAAAGAAATTGATTTCTTCTTTTCTTCTTCTTCATCGTCTTTCAATAAAATGTATTTCATTACAAAATAGAACCAGATTTCTTTTAAAAACATAACCGAATTTGTTGAATAAAAAAACTGATTTCTTCTTTGCTTCTTCTTCATCATCATCTTTAATAAAATGCATTTCATTACAAAAAACAAATCCGAATTTATTGAATAAAGGAAACAGATTTCTTCTTTTCTTTTTCTCCATTATCTTCTTCTTAATTCATGTTCATCTTCTTCTCCTCCCCCTTCTCTATTGTGGTCATTCTCCTCCTCCTCTCTTTCTCCTCCGTTTTCGTTGTATTATCTTTCTTTTTATTCGTTTGTTATGTTTTTTTCTTCTTTTTCTTATACACTGTTACTTCAATCATCGTCGTCATCTCCTCTTCCTCCTCATCGTCGCCACTGTTGTCATCGTGGTGGTCATCTCCGTCGTCTTCTTTTCCAATGCCATCATCGTCGTCATCGTTTCTCTTCCTCCTCTTCCTCCTCTCCATCCTCCTCCTCCTCCTCCTCCTCATCGTCGTCGTCGTCGTCGTCCTCCTCCTTCTCCTCTATGCATTGAAAACAAGCGTAACGTGAATAGTGCATGGAAGGAAATGAATTGGTTGGACTGAGTTGATAAAAATGCTTGATTGTTTATAATTATTCTATTATTATTTATTACAACTAAAAATTATTTTAAATACTTTATATAATTAAAAAATATTAAAAATATTTATATATATTATGTTCCCGTGTCATATAAAAAATTGAAAATGATGTGTTTACATATTCAGTATCGTGTCGTGTTCCGTGTTCGTGTTCGTATCATTTTCCGTGAATCATGGATCAAAATGTTTAGCGTTGATCATGTCTTTAAATTCTCTAGAATTTAGATCCTCTAAAATAAAATTAAAAAATTTTGTAAAGGAATAAAGTGAGAATTTTTTGGTGACTAATAAAGTGAGAAGTTAAATATTATTGATTTTATAATTTTCATCATATATGATATCTATTAACTTAATTAAAGGATAATTAATCTCTCACTTGGCCAATTTATCAACCTTATCTAGATCATTTTAGAGAATTTTAATGCCTCTTGTTGTTTTCTTTTATTTTTTCTTTTTTTTTTTTAAAGTATTAGTCCAATATTTAGAGAAGTAATTTCACTTTGTTTTATAATTAACCAAAGATCTGGTAGCCCTCTCTAGTGGAGGGATATCGGTAACTCTTTTTTAAATATTTACAAATTGCACTTCGCACATTTTTTTTTAAATGATAATTTTTCTCTTTTTTACCTTTTTTTTAACCTATACTTCTTCCAACTTTTGCTCCGGTTAACCTATTTTCCAAATCTTTTCTATCCCTTTGTTTTGTTAGTAGTAGAAATTTTCGTATAGAAAATTATATCAATATTTTCTTAACAAAATTTAATTATTTCAAGTCAAAATGATTTTCTAATGTTAATTTAAGACTTCAATTTAATGAATAAATGGGTAAGTTTATCCTAAAATTTAAAAGAAAACTAATTTTTAGTTAGTTAATATCAGCTAAATTTTTTCAATCCTAAAAATTCTTCGTCAACAAAAAAAAATCCTAAAAAATCTTGTTTTTTGGAAGATTTAGAGTTTTAGGATTTTATAATTTATTTGGATTAAGAATTTATAATTTAGGATTTAAAAGTTGAAAATAAACAAAAGAATTTTTAAAAACAATAGTTGATATTGGTGGAAAAAATTGTATCTCTAAATCTCTAATTCAATTAAAATTTGGAAGAATGTTAGTTCTAACTTCTAACTTCTAACATTTCATATCTGTTTTATGAGTTGGAGTATGAAAATCACTTTATTATTATTTGACCTAAGTTTATGGGATTTGGAAACACTTTCAAGCATGTCTAGTAGCATAAGTAATATATATAGACAAATTTGCTGACCAAAAATACAAACCTCGTGTCCAATTTACAACCATAATAATAACAAATTTAGGTACTCAACATCAACACCTTGGGGCCAAGAATTGACCATGAAATTAACGGTAAAAGGAAAGTGCAAGATTTTCAATTCGAAAAAGATCTTCCGAAAAGCTATAAGAAGCATGGATTAAAAGTGTTAAAATAGAAAGCAAAAGAAAAAAAGAATCTTAAAAAATTGTGCAAAATACACTTTGTAAATATTTTAAATAAAACATGTTATTTATACATTAAATTAAGAACTAAAATTAATCAATATGTATTTATGTAAAACTACATATATTTGTTTAATTCATTTTTAATATATATTTTTAGTAACCAATTTTAATAAATATTATTGATTTTGAAAAAGTCACTCTTGGCCTTTATTTGGTAATAGAAATGGAATAGTGCATGCCGCATTATGTAGGATGATAAGGATGCATGCATGCAAGTATACAAGTAGAACAAGTTAGGTATGTGTCTAAGCATTACCTTTACATAACTTTTCACTGCAAAATGCATGCGTGTTAAAAAAAATGATTGAAATAAATTAACAAATAGAGTAACGACATATAGATTTTGGAATAATTTTATGACGAATTTATAAGTTATCAAAAAAAATATTAATTAAAATTTTCAAAAACATTAGTACGTCATAAACTTATACACATTTATTTTTAGGGAAAAAAGATTAAGTTTCTGAAAAATTATAATAGTAGACTTACGAAATGCATGGGATAGAATAGAATTAGAAGAATGAGTTGTATTTATCATTATAATTTTTCAAAGATATAAGCATTTCAATTTATAAGATAAAATAAAGACTCAAAATGATAAACTGTGTCCAACATTGTAATTTTCCATAGACATATAAGTCTACCTTTGCATTCTTGACGAACTTTTTTTTTTTGTAAGACTTATAAGTTGATCATAAAATTTTCTAAATTTTTTTATGGTATTTTATTTGGTACGTAGATTAATAGTATAAATATGTTTTGGTGGCTTTGGTGACTATACAATTGTTAAAATTAAGCATATATTGTTTTACATCTTGATGAGCGAGACGTAGTTTTTTTTTGAATTTCTTAAAATTAAAAATTTGTTAAATAATAAAAAACCTTACTTTTTAATTTTTAGCAACACTTTTTAAAACATTGTAGCTATCATAATTACCATAACATAACCGCACTAGAATGCATCATTTTATTTTTTAGGAAAAACCACAAGAAATGCAACGGAATTATCTTAGGCGGACAAAACGCTCCCCTCCCCAAAATTTTATTATTGATAATAACTAGGTTATCACGGCGTACTTTACATTTTTATTTAAAAAATTAAGAAAGAAATTAATAGCTGGTATATTCTTCAAATACCTTTACAAAGTAATAATAACATCACTATCTTTTATTAGGAGGATGATATAAAAATAATTAATATGCATTATAATGAAATAAAAAAAATTAAAGAAAAATATGCTAAAACTTAAGACAGTTGTACATATCATTTAATGAAATTGTATTTTATTATTAGTGTCAGTCATGCTGCCTTGAATGAAAAAGATAGATATATTTTTAAATTTGCATTTATATATGAAGGTTTATGTTTTACTATATGTAATTTCTCTTTGTTAACGTTATATTTTATGTTTAGTTATAACACAAATAAAAAAAATAAATTAGAACGACAATAATTTAATGTTATATTTTTTTATTATTTTTGGCGTTTCTGTCTTATATATGATCAGAGTAATGATAAAAAATAATAGCAAAAAATAACTTGAGCCATAAATAAATAATATAAAATAAAATAATATCTATAAGTAAAAAAACATAAATTATAATTTTTTATAACTATTTAATTATATTTTTTGAAATTTTTGTTTGTGGGTTTGAATAAGAGAAGAATATGAGAAGACTCATTTTTGTAATCTCTTAAATTTGTGGAATTTTTTCTTTCAAGTTGCTTAGGTTACGACACATGTCAACATAATGAAAATGTCAACATAATGAAGAAAATTTTTTTTTTTACTAATTTTCTAAAATTCTGACACTTGTCACGTAAAGAAATTGTTACTGGTGGATCTTTATATAGTGAGGATCTATAACTATTTAGTTATATTTTTTGGAGTTTTTGTTTATGAGTTTGAATACGAGAAGAATATGAGAAGACTTATTTTTATAGCCTCTTAAATTATAGTGGAATTTTTTTTTAAGTTGTTTAGGTTATGACATATGTCAACATAATAAAAAAGGAAAATATTTTACTAATCTTCTAAAATCCTAATACTTGTTGCATAAAATAACTATTACCGGTGAATCTTTATATAGTGGGAACGCTCTCAAATAATAAAAAATGCCAAAATGCACTCAAAACATTCAAAGGCCTTTTAAACAAAAGTCATATGAGGCACATTTTTAAATTATTTGGAAATTCTTTTATCAATAAAAAAATAAGAGGACTTTTGTTGGTGTAAAAATAATTCGGCATATGTTTTTCTTTTTGTGGTTTACTCTATTTTTTTGGTAAAATCTACAAATTCATTGTAAAATTCTTCAGCTACCTATTTATTCTATTATTCTAAAATATAAATTGATTTATATTGTTTTTTGTTGCGAATATTGCGGTTTGATTCATTTTCTCTATCAAATAAAATTAATAATGATTTATGTAATCATGATTTTATAGAGATATTACTTCTTAACGTAATTAAAAATTTTTAGTTAAAAAAATTAACTTTTGTTTTGTTTAATCATAACTATCACTATACATCTGGTAGTGGACTAGTCATCCAATTGGAATGCAATAAAGTCAAAGTAACGACCAGCTAGAGACAGAGACATGGTTGATGGGCCAATAATTAATTGGTCATAGTCTTAAAGTTGTTTGTTCTATCTTCTACCTAGCAAAGCTTATGCATATTACACAATGACATGGATAGGCACCACTATCCAACTATTATTAATCTTGGAATCTTTTACTTTTCTATATATTTGCTTTCCTCGTTAATTAAATTGATAATTTTAAACACTTTTTTTACATGTAAATACCTTTTTAATTATAGAAATTATTTTTAAAATAGGTAAAAATGGTGTTTACTGTTTACATTCATATATTGAAATTTCAAAAGTTATTCTAAGATATTAAAATGTTGAGAACAACGAAGAGAGAAAACACAACATGTTAC
Organism: Stylosanthes scabra; assembly: GCA_036250425.1. Classification (NCBI taxonomy): domain Eukaryota; kingdom Viridiplantae; phylum Streptophyta; class Magnoliopsida; order Fabales; family Fabaceae; genus Stylosanthes; species Stylosanthes scabra. The sequence goes on from JASCZI010000355.1 coordinate 27,167, forward strand.
TAACTTGTAAATCATGATGAAAAAAAAAAAGCTGCTAGCATGTAACCGGATCACCTCTAACAAATTCATATATATACGTTTACACTATAATATTCCTTTTGAGATATACCACCATTTTTCACTTCATATACAAATTAATCAGCCTTTTAAGTTTTAATTAAGACGTCCCCTGTTAGAATATGTGTAATAGAGGACAAATAAGTGACCAAATAAAGGGATAGAAGGTAGCATGACCCATAAACTGAAACCCACAATCAACTGATGATTATCTTCTATCTATACTTCTCATTTAATTATTGCCTCTAGTTATCCTCATCTAATTAATATATTTGTTAAAAGCATTTAAAAGAATGAAATAAAATAAATGGAGACAATCTTTAGAATTCAGTATAATATAATAACTAATAAGAAGTTTTATTATTATTATTATTATTATTATTATTATTAACTTTTTTTTTACAATATTCTGAAACCAGCACAATTTATTATTATTGGCACAAGTGCTTGCTAATATACATAAAAAATGGCTGACTTTTGAGTTTTTTCTCCTTTTTTAAATTTATCTTTTTATCATAACAAAAAAAATTTCAAAAAAAGTTATAATAAAAATTTAAGAGAAATTCTCTATGACCAGCGAAATTAATTTATTATAACCAATAATATATTTACATATAGTAAGTCTAAAAATATGGATGCAAAATGTGTATAATATGGGTGTGCAAAATATAATAAATATGTGTGTAAAATGAGAAAAATAAATGTATAAATTACTTAAATTATGAGTGTAAAATATATATTAGTTATATGCTGATAAAAAATTAATAAATTCTGCTGGCTATGTAGTGTTTCTAAAAAATTAATTATTAATTAATATTAACTAATTAAAAATATTCTCTATACTTATTCTTTAACAAAAAAGTTAGTGATAATGTTCCACGACAAATACATGACCATTGAAGGAAAAAAGAAAAAAAGTTAATTAATTATTGGTTAAAAAAAATATCAATTTTCTAACAACATCTTTATAAATTAAGGGTCTTATAAGAGTAAAAGGAATTTGGGGATTGGGGAACATTTGTTGTGGAATCTTAAAATGAGCTGTGTCTCTGAGTCTCTCTCTGTTACTTCATTCATTATTCACTGCTTCTCCTTCAAACTTCAATGCTCATTCAAAACACTCTTTTTCTCCTCTGCTGGTACGTACCCACCCTCACTTCCCCACATCTACCTCCTTTAATTAATTCCTTTTTTGTTTTGTTTTTAACTTTCTTTATTTCCACTCATAAAAATGACAAGAAAATAAAATGAGAAACGAGACAATGTTTCATTTTTTGTCTTCTACTCACCACAACTCACTGTTCTTGACCTAATGACTAAACAGTAAACACTCTTCTGCATAATTCCAATTCTCGGTTTTGTTTTCTCTTTCTTCTTCCTGTTTAACTCTATCTGTTAGTATGTTTTGGTAGATATGTTATTTGCTTTTTATTTTTATTTTTTAAATTTCTATGTATTTATTCTTACTCTGTTCAAATTGACGGTTATTTTTGAAACGGAGGAAGAAATTTTATATAAATGATGATGGATACATGCAAGGCATCTCTATTTCCTGGACAGGCTGGAATAAATGGTTGATTCATTAAATTTCTTTGATATCACAATAAAGTTTTTATTTTCTTTTTTTTTTTTAGGGGTTCATGATTTTTGTATTGTGTGTTTCATATAATTTTGATTGGATTTTGTCTTTATTGTTTTAATTTTTGCACCTTAATGGTTTGATATTCTGCATTGCAGGGTTGAAGGTTGTTCTTCATGCTGATTGATTATCATGCACATGGTGCCAGTGGATGAAACAAATAGAAATGGAATTCATAGTGTTGATTTTGCTATTGGCTAGTGTGTGTTCTTTACAGCTTGATAATGATTCACAAGGTACAATCTTGTATTCATCTTAGAAGCATGTGAGCTATGTAACATTTAAGTCTAGTTGTGATAGTTTGGTTTCTTTTTGTTCCTTTTTCCGTGTTCAGTTTCGGATTTCGGCTTAAAACTTGATAGACAGTTGAGGTTTCATAAGAAATTAGATTCTATAGTAACTTTTATTTCCCTCTGCCACTCGAATCACCTTGGAGTCAAAATCGGCTTTTCGGGTCAGGAGGAAGTTGACTTTCCTATTGTAATAGAGGGAAGGGATAATTTCCGAGGGAGAAGTTCAGTCACTTTTCACATAATTCTGCTATTTGGCCCATTATAAATGTTAGAGCTTAGTCATATCTTCTGATAGTACAAGTGTTTGTTTCGCTTGAACTGCTAGCAATCTTTATGCAGCATTTATCTAGTTCACTTAAGCAAGTGTTGAGGTTTCGAATCCTGCCTTATGTATGTGGCCAGCGGCAAACCCTTAAATGGAGCTTGGATTTATGGTGGATTAGTCCTTGGTCTGCTGGGTTGGGGGATACCATGGGAAACCAAAAGAATAAGCATTTTTGTAGATTATAAAACTTTGGAATTCTGGTCATTTACTTATTGAGAAAGACCGTAACTAATAGAAAATCATGTTGGCAAACTGTACCATTGCATATCATTTAAACCTCGTTATTTCTGAAACAATACTAGCATTTTGTTGTCTGTTCCTTACTAACTTGGTCTTAAATTAGCTGTCCTGTCTCTCAAGTCGCAATAACAGAATGTGCTTGTGGAATTTGCAAGTGTTGACGACTTTTAGATTTAGTTGCAATAGCTGTATAATGTTTCTGTTCATTTCAGAGGAAGCCCTATATGCATTGAAGTTATCATTGAACGCTTCAAAAAATCAGCTTACTAACTGGAATAGAGACCAAGTTAGCCCGTGCACTTGGTCAAATGTTTACTGTGACCCAAGTGGCAATGTTTATCAAGTGTAAGATATTCTTAATGCGAATCTCTCTCCACTATTTTCTTTTAAATATTTGATGTGCAGAATAGGTCGATAGATGTCTTTGTTATTCGCCATGCCACATTTTTATATATTGAACATGTGTGCTGGATAATTATATAAATTAGTTTGTTGCAGTTCACTAGCATTTATGGGATTTACAGGATACTTGACACCACGAATAGGAGCACTAAAGGGTCTTCAAACACTGTAAATCTTTACTTCCCTTCACTTGCCCGACATTTTATATGCTAATCGTATCTTTCTTTTCTTGGTCTTTTGCCTTAGTGTTATGTTCTAAACTGTAAAAGCATGTAAATTTTCTGTGCATGTTTTATCACATGATTAAATTTTAAACAATGAATATGGAAATATATGTCACCGGTGGAGTCCTTTTCTTGCTTTCTCCTCCACTCTCCACATGTTTGTATGGGACTGTGGATGTGTAGTGATTCGGATAGTCATTTGATATTCTTTTCCAGATATCAATTTTCTTACTGTAAACCATGTGCGTATGTCTGTGTTGTGATCTGGTTATATTTTAAAAAGTCATTTGTTGCTTTTTCAAGCTGTATTTAGTATTTACTCCTACTATGAACCTCACAATCAAGATTTGAAATGTAACAAATGGCTTATGTCTGTATTCTATGCATTTAGTGTTCTAAATGGGAATGGCATCACTGGAAGTATACCAAAAGAATTAGGAAACCTTACAAGATTGGTCAGATTGGATCTGCAAAACAACAGATTAACCGGTGAAATACCCTCTTCCCTTGGTAACCTTAAAAAGCTTCAGTTCTTGTAAGTATGGATTTCCTTTCTCAAGTTCTATGGATTTATAGTGATAAATAGTATTTGTTTGCCATTGTTTACCATTTGAATGTGTCTATTTTTTTGCCTTGGAACCAGAACATTGAGTCAAAACAACCTCAATGGGTCTATTCCTGAATCATTAGCCAATCTTCCAAGCCTGATTAATGTGTATGTAACAGTTTCTTTGACATACATAAAACTTTCACTATCACTTTATGATCTGATTGAATTTTTTTTTTTTTTTTTTAAATTTCTGTTTTGCAGTCTTCTAGATTCAAATGATCTCAGTGGTCAGATTCCAGAAGGGTTATTCAATGTTTCAAAATACAAGTATGTATTGTAAACAATAGTTACTTGAGACATTTAAACCATTGTTTAGAGATAAGGTTAATTCCCTGACCAAAGACTGCAGGTTGTTGTATTGTCCAAAATAATTCGACACATGATGCCACATGCAATGGACATAATACATGGGAAATTTGATGAGATTTTAGTTAATTTGAGAAAGATACTCAGTATTATAGAAATCAAGAAATTGAACTTGTAAAAATGCACTTGTTGTGCTTGAAATATTTGTGTCTGTCAGTGAGAAGTGAGAGTGTTGTGTTGGAATGGCTGCTCTTGTATAGAATGTAATAGAATATTCAAATTTGGATCCTTGTACTGTTTTTGTTTTTTAATAGCAGAATTCATTTAACTTTTATTACAATCCACTTTGTTTCTTTGTCCTGTGTTGCAGTTTCACTGGCAATAAGTTGAATTGTGGCATGAATTATCATCAACTTTGTGCATCTGATATTGCAGATGAAGGTTACTTGTTTGAAATATTTGCTGATCCTTTTCTCTTTTTGAAGAGACCCACCCCTGCTACACAGCATGCTGAAATTAGTTTTCATTTGTTCAGCAGGTTCATCGCATAAACCAAAAATCGGCATAGTTGTTGGAATAGTTTTAGGTATAGTTGTTATTATTTCTCTTGGTAGTGTGCTGTTCTTCTGGCGCAAGAGCTACAAGCGTGATGTTTACGTAGATGTTGCAGGTTTGAGTTCTGTTTGTACTCTGCAATTTTCCTTGTTAAGCTTTTCCTTCATTTTGGTCAATCCCAGGCAGTCTTTGGTCAAATCTCAATAATTTATTGATTGAACCTTCTAGTACTGCTTTCATTGCGAAACCATGTTGAAATAATACTATAATATATATTTTATGTTAATTTTCATAAATGGATGTTTTACAACATAGAAACAAAGAATAAAGAGGATAAAATTATATTTTAAGAGCTGAAAATTTTAAACAGAAAGAAAACAGAATTTGGGAAGCTGGAAGCTTTTAATGTAGAGTGTAATGACAATATTAAATTGATTGATGTAAATTAACTTCTTTGAAATTTTCTCCTTCAAGATATCAATTTTATCTTATCCTTTTTTCTGAATTCTTCCTTGCTTCTTCAGGCGAAGTTGATGGGCGAATTGCATTTGGTCAGCTGAAAAGATTTGCTTGGAGAGAACTGCAAATAGCTACTGACAACTTTAGTGAGAGAAATGTTTTAGGACAGGGAGGCTTTGGGAAGGTTTATAAAGGTGTTCTACCTGATGGCACGAAAATTGCTGTTAAAAGGTTAACCGATTATGAAAGTCCTGGGGGAGATGCTGCTTTCCAGCGTGAAGTTGAGATGATAAGTGTAGCTGTCCATAGGAACTTGTTACGGCTGATCGGGTTCTGTACAACTCCAACGGAGCGACTATTAGTCTATCCCTTCATGCAGAACCTAAGTGTTGCCTACCGTCTTCGAGGTATTTAACTATCAACTTATACTGCACATGAGCATTTCAGCTAGTTATATATTGAATTGGATTTTCGAGAGTATGATTATTTATTTTTATAACTGTGATTGTCGCATCCTAAAAGACTGAAGTTATATACCTATTTTCACTAGGTAGCAGAAAAAAGTTCTGTATTCTTCTCTACCAAATTTGAATTCGTAACTATAACATGGAGCTGTATGTTGTTGTTTATGCTGGCTTCTAAAACTTGCTTCATTTTTTTAATGAAGAACTGAAACCTGGGGAGGCTGTTTTGGATTGGCCTACGAGAAAACAAGTGGCTCTGGGAACAGCCCGAGGCCTAGAATATCTTCATGAGCAATGCAACCCTAAGATTATTCATCGGGATGTGAAGGCAGCTAATGTATTACTGGATGGAGACTTCGAGGCAGTTGTAGGAGACTTTGGTTTGGCAAAGTTAGTTGATGTTCGAAGGACTAATGTGACGACTCAAGTTCGTGGAACAATGGGCCACATAGCTCCTGAATATTTGTCCACTGGAAAGTCTTCAGAAAAGACTGATGTTTTTGGATATGGGATAATGCTTCTAGAGCTTGTTACCGGTCAACGTGCAATTGACTTTTCGCGTTTGGAAGAGGAAGATGATGTGTTATTGCTTGACCATGTAAGACAACCTCTTTTTATTCTAACCTTTTTGTCTGCTCCCCATATAAATAAAAATTGATGACCCTTGACCTTGAGGTTTACCTATTTATTTAATATAGGGACTCAATTACAAACTTTTAAATTATAAGGACTTAATTAAAAATATAGTAAAACTATAAGGATTAACAGAGTAATTAAATCTTTATTTTATCAATACACATTGCGAGTATGATTGTAGTCGGCTGGAAAATGAAATAAAATTTATGGTAAATTAGAATGATCTCCCCTGAAGTTATGTGACATTATACTCAGCACCCTTTTATCTGTCATATTTACACCAACCTCTCTCTATCTTATGCTTGTAGTGGAGATCAGTTTCATATATCACAAAAAATTAGGAATATTAGGGTATTAAGTATAGTATTTTTTATTGTTCCAGTCAGTTTGTGCTTTTTGGTTATTGTTTTTGCCATATTCGTGATGTGAAGGTTAAGAAACTTGAACGGGAGAAAAGACTTGATGCTATTGTTGACCGCAACTTGAAACAAAACTACAAAATAGAAGAAGTTGAGATGATTGTTCAAGTTGCATTGCTCTGCACGCAAGCATCACCGGAGGACCGACCGGCAATGTCGGAGGTTGTGAGAATGCTGGACGGAGAAGGACTTGCTGAAAGGTGGGAGGAATGGCAGCACGTAGAGGTCAATCGGAGGCAGGATTATGAGAGACTACAAAGAAGATTGGGGTGGGGAGAAGATTCAATAAATAACCAAGATGCCATTGAGTTGTCAGGTGGAAGATGATGGGATCAATGAGGTCATTATTGTCTTTATAGAACAAAAAGTTTCTGTTATTAGAGTCTAACCCTCTTCTGTATTGGAATTTTATCTTTAAATGTATATCTTATATTAAGATTCTTAAGATTCGAATCACATGTCATAAAATATTGACAGCTGTGGTTGAAAAACACGAGCCAAACTGAAAAAATTGGGGCCAAACTATGTAATTTTACTTCATCTGTTTTAGTGAAATACAGTAATTCTTCCATGCAATTTCTTGAAGTGGAAACCCTTGTGAGAATGCGTGGGAGACTTTCCAAAACTATGAACTTGATGACATTTTGGATCTTCATTTTATCCTCTTCCTTTTTTCCTTTTCCAAGCAATGATGACAAGTTTTGCATTTTGTTTAATTAATGCATGGATGTGTAAACTGAGAAATCATTTGTTTGTTACTCCTCAATATTTCTAAACCCCTGTTATGGTGAACTGAGAAAGCGAGGCTCTATTTGTTTCTGAATTTTCTGTTAAAAGAATTTCATGTTGGTGTGCGTTTCGTTTCATCCCAACCTTTCAATTGCTCCACATGAACGTGTGGTTCTGTTTACTGTTTGAGTTATGAACCATGCTGTGCAGGTAAAAAATCACATCCACTCGCATAGAATAGAAATTGAAAATGAGTGAAACAACATATATATTTATATTCAGATACATAATGGCTAATTTGATTATTTGTGATAAATTAATTTGAAGTATTATGGTAAAGTATTAAAAATTTCAAAAATATTTTTAATATTTAAATTGATTCAATTTTATTTTTAATATTTGAAATACATTTTAATTTTACCCTTTATCTTGAATTTTTGTCAATTTGATTTTTTCTTTCCAATTATACCCTTTTGCATCCTCTCTTGATCTCCAAATCTCGACAACATCCCCTTTTAATTTCCAGCCACTTTCATCAATATCATTATCTGCTGTAATCTACCACTCAAACCTACTGCCGCCGCCACCACCACCACCGCACTCCTCTCTCTCTCTCTCCATCTCCATCATCATCTCATTTTTACCACTGCATATCGATGTCACCTTCAAAGTCGCCGCCACCTCCAACACTGTCACTACCTCCATTATCTTCTCATCTATCTGGCACCAACGTCCCTCATGCTATCGCCACTATCGACTACTCTACCTCCACCGTGCTGGGTATATATACCACCACCTCACCCTCATGGTCTCAGCCATCTTCACAACAACAACAACACATCCATAAGATCCAACATTTACCACATTATATTTTTCAAATTTCATCAATTTTAGATTTGTATTTTTGTTTATTTATTTTTTTTAAAAATCATTGTGATGTTGCTGGAGGTGGGTGAAGCCGTGAGGGAGATATGAACGATGGAAAAGGCATGAGGTCATCGAGGTGGTGTAGTGGTGAAGATGAGTTGATGATGGAGGTGGGGGAGTGAAGGTGGAGAGAGTGGTGGTTATGGGGGGAATGAGGAAGGTGTTGATGGTTGTGGACTGGGAGAATGATAATATCAATAATACCAATGATGGAAGAAGAGACGTTACTGAATGGATAGAGAGAAGATGAGATTATGTTGATGATGAATGTTTTGGTCAATTAAGGGTATAATGGGAAAGAAAAATTTTAGTTTACAAAATATTAAAATAAAGGGTAAAAGTAAGATGTATTTCAAATATTAGGGATGAAATGGAATCAAATTAGATGAGTTCTTTGATGAAGTAGTGTTATCATGAAGAGAATGAAGATGTAATACAAAAACTTATAATTTTACTTCAAAAAATAAATAAAAAATAAATTATAAATTTTTATATGATTGTTAAAGTAGAGGAATCTTCATACTTTTTATCATTTTTCTACTTCATGATAACACACATCATCAAATTATACGTTAATGATATTTTTAAAAATTTTTAAAAATATTATAGACAAAAAATATAATTTATTCTATTTTTTTATTTAGTGTTGGGTGAAATATTTTTAATTTTTTAGTGTCAAATATAAGGAAATTCAAACTTGTAGTTATTTTTTAATTTTAAATATCTTTAGTTGAGGTAATTGAAAATGTTTTGTTCTATCAAGGAGGGACATCTATTTCTATTAATATAGAATTCTTGGATAGTTTACCTTGTGAGGCTATCCACCTGTACCACTTTTACTATTCAAATGTTACATGCGAATGATATACAAGTGGGATATAATAATTTAATAGCAGTTAAATGCTTGACAAATGTTTAATCTCATTAAATGTTATATTAATTTTATCATAAAAAAAGTTTTGAATTTTTAACATTCCCACTATATAAAAATTCATCAGCAATAGTCCTTCTATATGACAAGTGTCAGGATTTTAGAAAGTTAGCAAAAATTCTCCTTTTTTCATTATGTTGACATATGTCGTAACCTAAGCGATTTGAAAGAAAAAACCGCACTATAGTTTAAGAAGTTACAAAAGTGAGTCTTCTCATATTCTTCTCTTATTCTGTCAAAAATAAATTTTTTTTCCTATTCAAACCCACAAACAAAAATTCTGAAAAACATAATTAAATAGTTATAAATAATTATAATTTATGTTTTTTTACTTATAGATATTATTTTATTTTATATTATTTATTTATGGCCCAAGTTACTTTTTGCCATTATTTTTTATCATTCATCGACTATATATAAACAGAAACACCACAAATAATAAAAATATAACATTAAACTATTGTCGTTCTAATTTGTTTTTTTTTTTTTGCGCTATAACTAAACATGAAATATAACGTCAACAAAGAGAAACTACATATAGTAAAACATAAACCTCCATATATAAATGCAAATCTAAAAATATGCTTATTTTTTTTTTCACTCAAGGTAACAAAATGCAATTCTACTAAATGATCTGGACGACTATTTTAAATTTTAGCACATTTTTCTTTAACTTTTTGTTATCTCATTATAATGCGTATTAATTATTTTTTACATCATTCTCCTAATAAAAGATAATGCTGTTATTATTACTTTGTAAAAGTATTTCAAGAACATAACCAGCTACTAATTTCTTTCTTAATTTTTAAAATAAAACTGTAAAGTACGCTGCGCATCGCGCAGTTCATGACCTAGTAAAATTTAAGATATCATATTTATAAAATGAAAGATCAAAATTTATAAGAAAATTTAAGTGCTTGACAAGTGTTCAACTAATTAAATACCAAGTGGCACAAGAATATGTATATATATCTTTTAATTTTACCATAAAAAAATTGCAAGGAAAATAAAAATCCTCTCTTTATAATAGGAGAGTACTAATAGTTTCATTGCTTAACACTTGTCAAGCAATGAAAACTAGAGAAACTAAAAATCTCCATCCCACTATATAATAATCTAATAGTAGATAATTAAATGCTTGACAAGTGTTCAATCTAATTAAATGCCAAGTGACACTATTATAGATAATATATTATTAGTGATTGGAATATTATATGTATACTTTATATATCTTGTATTCTTGTATGTATTATGTTTTGACAGAGTGTATATATACAACTAACACACTCTCTCTCTGAACATACTTATATACACTCACTTCTAGAGATTAACGCATTCAAGCTTTCTCTTTTTTAGTTTCCTTTCCTTCTTTACTCTCCGATCTTCTCTGTTGCTCAGCTAGGGATTTTGTTCTTGTTTGGCTTTCAATCATTGAGTTTATCTTGAGTTAAGAACTCTAACATGGTATCCACAGCCATTTAACATGATCCACATGGCGCTTCTTCTTTCTTCACAACTCAACCTCAAGAACGGCCTTGTGCCGCTTGCAAACAAGCTTGAAGAGAACAACTTCTCGACATGGCAGAAAAGTGTGATCCTCACCCTTTGCACTCTAAAACTTCAAGAACATTTTTCGTCTGACAAAGTTCTACCACAATTCGAAGAAATTCCATCTACTGAAGCTTAATATGAGTTGGCTACCAAGAAAGGGGTGTCGGATTCTGAATCTGTTAGTTGTCACCAAGAAGACTTCATCCTCTACTCCCAAAATCTTGCAGGAATCAGAGAAATACACAGAATGGATGGAGCACGATTGTGCGTTGATGACCTGGTTAGATGCTTCAATGAGCATCACCTATCAGAACAGGGTAGTTCACTATGCTACCTTTGCTGAAGACTGGGAAACTATCACCCACATCTTCACGGCTTCGTCGAACACCAGGATCCAGAGCATTAAGACTCAGCTCTTAGCCACTAAGAAATCAGGGTCTATTGATGAATACCTTCAATCCATTCGAAAACTAGTAGATTCTTTACACTCTCTTGGTCATTCTTTTTCTGAAGCCGATCATATACAATCTATTATAGATGGATTACCAGATAAGTATGATGGTTATGTCATATCTGTTTTGTCTCGATTAACTACTTTTACCATTCATGAAGCTGAATCATTTTTAGTTGTATATGAGAATCGCATTACCAAGAAATCATCCAACATTGCTGTAGCTCATGTCGCTCAAAGAAACCCTGAGACAACACTAGTTTCTGGCAGGAGTAATGGTGGTAGGAACTCTAGGGCTGGTAGAAATGATAGAGGAGGAAGATATCAAAACTTTCGCCCCCAGTGCCAATTATGTGGCAGAGTTGGACATGTTGTCCAAACCTGCTATCATAGATTTGATCCCCCCTTTCAGTCTCCTCTACAAACTATACAGAATTCGATACCATATTCTAACACCCAACCACCACCACCAACCACATCCTTCCATCAACCTAGAGCCTATTTCACAACCACTCCCCGCAATCAAGAAACCATTTGGTATGTTGACTCTAGTGCCTCACACCATGTGACTACTGAGTAATCCAATATTATGCAACATTTAGATACCAATCAAGGACCTAAACAGCTCTATGTTGGTAATGGAAAGGGAGTACCAATTCTAAATTCTGGCCTATCTTCTCTTTATGATAAATGTAGAAATCTTTACTATAAACTAACAAATCTGTTACATGTTCCAAGCATTACACAAAATCTATTAAGTGTGTCCAAGTTTGCTACTGATAATTCTGTCTATTTTAAGTTTTAGCCTCACTTTTGTGTTGTTCGTGACCAGGTTACCAAACAGGAACTTCTTCAGGGACAAGCTAAAGGGGGCATCTACAGTTTTGATAGTCTCCAGATTACTAGACCTCAACAAGGATCAGATCCTGCTGTCTCTAATTGTGATCCTACTTCAAGTAGTTCTCATTTACGTTCTAATAAAAATGTGTCCTTTTCTGTTTCTGATATGACTAAGCAACCATCTCCTCTGTTAAATACCAGAAATGGTTCTTCTATTTCTTCACAATTTTTGGATAATTTACAGGTTTCTAATAAAACTACTGCTGTGTTTCCTAGTTCCTTTACCTCAAATACCGCTGTTGCATCTCATAAATTGCATACTAATCATCATAATTTCGAACCTGCTGCTTTAAATATTCCTCAAACTTATGTTGCTAAGACCAATGTCCAAAATCCTTTTGAAATTTGGCATAAGAGACTTGGTCATAACAACATCAAGTCTGTTACACATGTTATGAAAACATGCAATATTTCTATCTCTGATATTGATCCTCATAAAAGGATATGTGAGTTTTGTACACTAGCAAAAATGCACCAACTTCCTTTCACAGATTCTAAAACTGTTTACACTAAACCACTTCAAGTTGTCTATGCTGATATATGGGGCCCTGCTCCATTTACCTCTCACCAAAGTTTTAAGTACTACATTAGCTTCATGGATGCATATACAAAATATTTGTGCATATACTTACTTTCACAAAAATCACAGGCTTTAATAGCCTTTCAAGGATATAAGAATTTCATTGAGAATCAAACTGGAGAAAAGATAAAATCTCTACAAACTGATAATGGTAAAGAGTTCATCTCTTCTGTTTTTACAAAATTTTTACATGATCATGGCATACTACACAGGTTATCTTGCCCTTACACACATCAACAAAAAGGAAGTATTGAAAGAAAACATCGACATATAACTAAAACTGGTTTATCTTTACTTGCAACTGCATCTATGCCCTTAACTTTTTGGGATTCTGCATTTCAAACTGCTGTGTATTTGATTAATAGACTTCCAACACCTTTACTGCTGTGTATTTCAGCATTGTCTTTTTCTAGGCTATGACTCTAATCATAGTGGATACAAATGTCTAAGTAGAGATGGAAGTATATACTATGCGAAAAGTGTCATATTTGATGAATTTCAATTCCCTTACAATTTGTTATTTTTCGGCACTGTTAAGACTAACCATGCAGGACATATCATCACAACACCTTTACACCAACAATAGGGTCTAATCCCAATTTATTCAACCTCTTCATCTACATCTCAACAGGAACCGAATACCTCACCTGAGATATCTCTGCACTCTGAAAAATCAGATCACCATACAAACACAAGTTCGCCTGAATTTGAAGAAACTTGTCCTGCTAATACACCATAACACCAACTCCCATCTCTGGCATTGAAATTGTTCTTCCTACCATGACTTCCCCCAGTTCCTACAAATCAACCTCAAAACACCCATCAAATGCTCACTCGGTCCAAAACTGGTAACATCAAACTAACTATTCTCTTATCTGCATCTACTCTTGATCCTGATTTTAAATTCACTTTGCCTAAAACTACTCTTCAAGCTTTGAAAATTCCTCACTGGAAACAGGCCATAGATAATGAATATGGGACCTTAATGAAAAATTAAACCTGGACTTTAGTTAAACCCCCATCAAATGCCACTATTATTAACTGCAAATGGGTATATGCCCTGAAAAAGAACCCAAAAGATGAGATAATTAGATACAAGGCAAGATTGGTGGCAAAAGGGTTTCAACAAAAGGAAGGGATTGATTATGAAAAGGTATATAGTACAGTAGTCCGCCCTACTACTATTAGAATAATCATCACAATAGCTCTTACATAGGGCTGGGATTTAAGGCAGTTTGACTTTGATAATGCCTTCCTAAATGGAAAGCTCACAAATTTGGTCTATATGGTTCAACCCTCGGGTTTTCAATCTCAAGAAACTTCTAAGGTGTGCAAACTCTATAAGGCCATCTATGGGTTAAAACAAGCTCCTAGAGCTTGGTACAAAACCCTTGAGCAAATTTTAAAAACTTTTGGTTTTACTAATACAACTAATGATGTAGCCTTATTTGTTAAGAAAATTGAAGTTGATGTTATTTATTTGCTTGTCTATGTTGATATATAGTGATCACCGGGATCCAATCCTACTAAAGTACAATTACTAATTCAGCAACTGAATGCAATATTTTCACTAAAGGATTTAGGCAAATTGAATTATTTCTTAGGATTGGAAGTTATACATACTGATCCTCATAATTTGATATTAAAACAAGAAAAGTATATAAGCGAATTGTTACAAAAAAATATGGCATGACTGATTATAAACCAATGCCAACTCCTATGATCTCTAACTTGAAGTTATATCCTAATGATTCTGAAAAATATGAAGATCCTAGGAGATATAGAAGTATAGTAGGTGCTTTACAATATTTAATTATTTCTCGCCATGATATTTCATCTGTTGTTAATAAGTGTTCTCAGTTCATGCAATCACCAACAATAGAGCACTGGAAATCTGTCAAAAGGGTGCGTGCTTCCTTTCCTTCAAGGTACACCAGATCAGGGTATGCATTTTACAAAATGTCTTGACTATAGAATTATTGCTTTTGCAGATACCGACTGGGCCTCCGATTTAGATGATCGCAGAAGCGCCACTGGATACTGTGTATATATGGGAACAAACTTGATATCATGGAAGTGTGCTAAACAAACCAAAGTGAGTATATCACGCACGAAAGCGGAGTATCGGGCCATAGCAACTATACAAACTGAGATTATGTCAATTCAACAGCTTTTAAAAGAAATTCAGATTCCTCAACATTACTCTCCAACAATATATTGTGACAACTTGAGTAGTTGCCACTTTACTGCTAATCCTGTCATGTATAGTAGGTGCAAACACCTAGAAACGAACTTGCACTTTTTCAGAGACTTGGTGAATCAAAGAAAGCAATATGTTGCTCACATCAGTGCACAAGATCAAGTTGTAGATCTGTTTACTAAGCTTTTTTCCATAAGGCTGTTTGATAGGTTTAGAGGCAAGCTTCGGCTAGAAAGAAACCTACCCAAACTTAAGGGGGAGTATTAGTGATAATATATTATTAGTCATTGGTATATTATATGCATACTTTATATATCTTGTATTCTTGTATGTATTCTATTTTGACAAAGTGTATATATACAACTAACACATTCTCTGTCAGAACATACTTGTATATACTCACTTCTAGAGATTAAGGCATTCAAGCTTTCTTTTTCTTTGTTTCCTTTCCTTCTTTACTCTCCTATCTTTTCTATTACTCAGCTAGGGATTCTGTTCTTGTTTGGCTTTCAATCATTGAGTTCATGTTGAATTAAGAATATAATTTTTTTAAATTTTATCATAAAAAATTGAAAGGAAAATAAAAATTGGAAGAAAATTTTGCTATTAATTAATTAAAAAATATTTGGATTTTTATTAAATCTAACAAGTGTACGGCTAAGTTTTTTTTTTTTTTTTTTTTTTTTTTTTTTTTTTTTTTT
>JASCZI010000356.1:12035-30602 GCA_036250425.1 Stylosanthes scabra
ACTAGGTTTAATCAACGTAATTGTTAATGTATGTTGATTGTGTATGCAATTTTATTTTTTTTGGAACCTTGAAATCGTTTGGGTGCGGTGATGAGGGGAAATTCTGTCACTTTATTGATAAACCTTTTTTTTTATTCAATACGCTTTGTTTTATATTGCTTCAATTTAAATTAGGTTCATAAGGAGCTTCACAACAAAATTAAAAAAAATAAAATTATATATTTACCGACGACCAGGCCGTCGGTAATATGAAGGAAAAAAATTAATATTACCGACGGTTAAAACTATAAATAATTTTAAAAAATGGACGGTATAATTACCGATGGTTTCGCCGACGATATAATTAAAATAATATTACCGACTGTTAATTGGGGCCGTCGGTAATAATTATCGATGGAATAAATACCTACGAACTTTTACCGACGGTTTGGCCGACGGTATTAATATTTATCGACGGCTAAGCCGTCGGTACGGCCATCAGTATAATTAAACGGTGTTGTAGAGATAAATATCTAATTAAATGTACGTGTAAAATCTCCTACACATATCAAACATACATTACAAAAGGATTGAACTTGCCCTAGTTAACTGGAGATGAGGGAAGAGTCCCCAAAAAATCTGAGATTATGAAAATTAAATTAGAAGCCTCCAAATTCAATCTTATGAGTCATGAATGCTTTGAGAGAGCGAAGAAACTAAAAATACGTACAAGAGCAGTAAGAGGTTAACGTAGCTATAATGTGTTCAATACTACGTACTGTTCATCTGATCTTCAGCTATAAAAAAGTGGACCTACTATGTAGTAGAGGAATTTATTATTATTATTATTATTATTATTATTATTATTATTATTATTATTATTATTATTATTATTATTAAACACTAAAATGCTTATTAATTCAGTTTTTTATTAATTCAATATAACTCACGTATCTCTATTATATTATTGGATTATTATTATTATTATTAATGGATTTGACAGAGATAGGATTCAGTAAGCATTGATTTTCGTAACCTAACACACATACATATATACACACAAAAAATTAAAGAAACAGTGCATGGTATCGGCAAACAAACAATAACACTGGTGTACAGTTTCTTAACATGCTGAAACATTTTTAACAACTAAAGTACAGCTACTTCATGAAAGGGACCATATATCAATGATCCATAGCTTCAAAAATTAATAACCATATGTCACTTTCCTCCCCAGCCTAGCTGAGAAATATTTATCAATTAATATGTATTAAATTTTAAATTTTAATATTTATTATATGTTAACCTTTGTAGGATTTTGTGCATGGGTGTGAGATGGCACCACTCTATCTAACATTATTATTTTGACTACTGGAGATTCTTATGGTGGTGGTGGGGTAATATTTTTTTTCAAAGTGGGAGTAAAAAAACAAGCATATATGAAGTGTTTTGATGGAATTGATTATTATTTTATGATGTGACGAGAGGCACTTCGTTCATGAATTGTCAAGTGTGCTTGAAAGTTGAAAGTTACATTTAATTGGAAAATTTATACTTTGGAAATAAGATACCCCAAATTCTTATCATCATCAACTTGCTAGAATGGTCCATCCACTAAAGCTTAATTGGTGGATGAGTGTTCCAACCTCATATTAAGGTGTCTTCCTTGGAACATCTTTAATATATAATGGATAATGCTATTTTTGGTTAATCAAGTTCAACTAAGTGATTTATTTTTATGTTAAAGTTTTATTTGATATCGAAATAATCTTTTATTTAGCAAAGAAATAAATGATTTGATTGGACTTCATTGATCAAAATCACTTATTCACATAAAATTATTGATATATAATTATCATATTTAATTTAATATTTATAATTTAATGTAAAAGTTAAATAAAAAATTATAGTTATTTATGATTATTAAATAAACTATGGCTATTAAACCTTTTTTTTATAAATGATAATGGTATTCTTATTTAATTTACTTTTCATTTTATATGGGTATATAATTAAGGATTTAATTAATTAATTTGCATTTGAAGGATACGAATATATAGCTATATATGATATGCTTTGTGACATGTGATTGGAACAAGAGATATCAGGGAAAGCTCGAAAGGAACTAACACTATATATTGATGAGCATCATGAAGAATACTTTGCACTCGCATAAATGTTATCAAAAGTGGCAAGACTCTAATTTAGCCCGAAATTTTTGTGACATGGAAATTAGCCATTAATATATAATATATATTAAAATATAAAATATATATTAAAAATAAATTAAATTATATATATTTTATATTTTAATATGTATTATACATGGTGGCTGATTTTAATTTACATTATCCTAAACTGAAATTTTATCACGTGTAATGTTAGTTTTACAATCACAATATTTCTAACAGTAGGATAATAGGATAAAATATTTTTTTCCTTTATTTAAAATTTAAAACTGTTTTTAATACTTATTTTATTTTAATTTGATCTTTAATATTTTAATTGCATTTTTAATATGTTATCGTATCAATAACACACATAACGTATCTAATTTGGCCCACTATAAATCGATCCGCTATAACTCGATACAGTTAAAGTCTTATAAGTCAGGCCAAGTGGAATAAGTTCAACCCGAACTAACTCAAGTCATGCGGAGCCGAGCTCATCAATAAATGAGCATAAAACCTAACAATCACTAATAAACCACATGTCTATATCAACAAAATAGATCCGATGATAATAAACTCACTCGAGGATATCTGTGTATTCCTTTTAACTACCTCAAAGCTAACGATTCGCTGAATAAGCCCTAATAAATAAAATATCCTCTTAATTGATCTCTCTTAATATCTCTATAAATAGAACTAACTCATGTTAGCAACTGTATGTTCTTTTCTCTATTTTTCTCACTTAAATTCACAAGTGTTCTCCCTTTTTGACTTGAGTGTCGAAGTGGCCTTGTAGGTCCACCTCCCGCCGTTTCTTGAAGAATCGAAGTGTATTCCCTACATTCGTGTGGAGATCGAGTTATATTTCTCTCTTCCGAACACATTTCCTCTTTAGAAGGAGTCCACCACCTTATCCTCGGACCAACCGAGCTATAGCTCATCGTTAACAGTATTATTATCATGTGACGCCACATATTAAAGTGTTAGAAGTAAAATAAATGAGAAATAATCAAATAAATATTAAGAATAAAATTAAAATTAAATATAAATATTAAAGACAACAATAATATTTATTATTAGTAAATATTTTTTATAAATAAGAAGTTATATTATAAATAAAAGTTAAATATTTTTAAGTTGTCATAGATAGTCCAATCAGAATTCAAAAGTAATACGAGACAAAGAAGGGTTTCCTAACAAGGATCTAATAATTCAATAGGGCCAACTATGTGCATGAATTTGCATATGATCGATATGAGACTTTAACATATATGTTAAGCTGTGTTTGATTTGCATTTTTATATTTCAATTTTTTTCCAAAAAAAAAAATAATAATCATCCCTATCATTGACAGAATGACAGTAACAATAAAAAAGAGAAACTGAGAAAAGCAATGTATGTAAATGATGAGGGATACCTACATGAAACTCTCTAATAGCATGTTAGGGTTCAATCTTACTACTCTTATATTGTGCTCAATAATTTGATATCAGCAGCTGCTATATATATATAGGGCGTTAAATAGTCAAATGTCGGTAATTTTATAATTGTTACTGTAAATGATAGATCTAGTAGATGATCTGATAACGATTTCA
Organism: Stylosanthes scabra; assembly: GCA_036250425.1. Classification (NCBI taxonomy): domain Eukaryota; kingdom Viridiplantae; phylum Streptophyta; class Magnoliopsida; order Fabales; family Fabaceae; genus Stylosanthes; species Stylosanthes scabra. The sequence goes on from JASCZI010000356.1 coordinate 15,781, forward strand.
TAAATTATTAATAAATTAATTGTAAATGAATTATTATTTAAAAAGCTACGACAGTAGAAAGTAGATTATTTTTTCACATATTAAAAATTAATTTATCACAAATCTAAATTTTATTTAAAAATTTATTCACACCCAATAGATTAAACTAACTAGGATGCTAGACTCTTGACAATGTGTAGTACATATTAATAAAAGTATTATTATACATTAAAAATTAATTATCATATATTCGTATATATTTATATATATTGATTTACCTATTTTTTAATTAAATAATTAATCAATAAATTAATTAAACCTGAGAGTAATTAAATCTGTAATAGAAGAATAATCAAACATATATAGTAGTATAATAATAAAGTTTACGATAAGATCATAACTCATCCTATTATTCATCATAAAATTCAGAAAATCCAAGCTAAGTCATTTTAATGAGTAATATCAAAATCTCCGTTTGAAAAAAAAAAGACTATATTACAGGATTGAATTTAGAATTTGATAGCCTAAGATCAATGTCGGTGTGTTAAAGTGCGAGACAAATATCAAGGCCATATTAAATAAGAATTTAATTTCAATGGAGCGATAAAAGAGATTTGACATATATTCAATTAGATATATTTAATTAGACAGTGTTATATTAATAAAATTAATATTTTTTTATTCACCTAATAATTAGTTATTCAAAAAAATAAATGTAATTGCATGACTGTGTAAAATATTTTTCACGAAAAATACATTAAAATTAAACGCATTAAATAATTACCTATAAAATCACATTTAAACTGTCTAGAGAATCATGCATAGTAGCACAGTCACTAAATTTACGGCCATTTTTTAAATATTATATGGAAGTGTATAGAAAACATGTTACTTTTCTTTAATTAATTTAGAAAGAATAATATAGTAATTAATTATTTTCTTTGGTACGATTAGCTAATTTCTCAAGTTAAACTAAATAAAATAATTGAGCAATCAAAGATGGGGTGATATGAAAGACAACGACTTTTCAACAATTAGGGGGAAGAAAAGTCTAAGACTAAGTAATAAGTTATAATTATAATTGAAAAGAGGATTAAATAAAATTTAAACTTCTAAAAAGCATCGAGAGAGAACTTAATTTTGATATACATCTTCGTTATAGCAGTTGTCAATTATTATATATATCAAAATGCATGTTCGAACAAACTATATTATCTATAAAGTTATTTTTCTTCATCCAACAAAATAAAGAAAGGAATTATTTGATGACACACAGAATCAACCTAATGAAAAAAGCTTTAGCTTGTTAATATAAATATGGCATTTTTTATATTATGAAATGGCAATTAGTTTCCTTCATATAAGATTTGTCATATTATATATATATTGTACAATTATTCATTTTGCTTGTTAGATTAAATTTTTAAAACAACCATTTTATGATATGATATTAAAATTTTTATAATTAAAAGGTTAAAATTTAATTATTATATTGACAAAAAATGAAAAAATAACAATAATATTATAAAGTCAGTATAATTTACTTATTTTAGTAAAATCCAAGCACTTGGCTAACTAATTAACAAACTTTCACAAGCTGATAGCAAAATCCAAGCATACTAGTAAAATGCATGTATTAACTAAAATTATTAGCTAACATAAATAAAAATAATCACCTTTAAACTTTTCTAAAAAGATGAACAAAAACACCAAGAAAAATTTATGCAAATATAGGAAAAAGAATGCGTAATAAGATTATAAGACTTGTTATGTATATATATTGAAAAATGATGAATTGGAGTTCTAATTTATTTTTCTCATTATCCTTTCAACTTTTAAATAAATGTTTTTTTTTAATTTTGAATATTTTTTAAAAATATTTGTATTTGAATTTGTTACCCTTTTAAATATTAGGAGAAAAATTTTAATACATAATTACATTATTAAACAAAACAAACCCAATTAAAAGTCCATCTCCAATTAATGAACTTAAATGAAACTTGTGATACTTGACTTTAAATTAGACAACGTCTCCGTTGTCCTTAAGGTACGGTTTACTTTTGGATTCTATTTACAAATTTCATTTTTATTGTATATATAGTTTTTAAAAATAACTCCAATATTACTTGAAAGTAACTTTGGAGAAACTAAAAAGTAAAAATTACTGATTTTTATAGGTTTTTTTAAAAGAAATTAAGAAAACATATCTTTTAGATCCAAATTTTCTTATAACTTTACAAAGATATTTAAAATTTATATATCCTAAAATATTAGTTTTTGTCCACAAAAAATCTCAACCAAACATATCTTATACTACGATATTCAATTCAAAGTTTATTTTACGTAGTTTCACCATTTTGCATGTTGCTTGAAGATATGTAATCAAGGTACTTTTTATTGGATAATTTTCGAGATTGAATTAAATCTATTAGATTAATAAAATAATAAATTTTTTATTAAGTACTTGATAATTCTAATTCCATGATGATGAGTTAATAAATTTAAGAATTTAATTATACTTACTAGCTCATTCTGACATCATTGTGTATAATTTTTTTCTTTTTTAGTTAATCTTATTCTTGAATGTTTTCTTTTTAGAATAACAACAATTGATCTTTTAATATTTTTTTTATCATTATTCTAATATCCTATTACATGTGTTATATGTGTATGTATGAATGTATTCGCACTATTGTAATGGTCTATGTTAGAAATAAATATTATTTATGTATTTTCATTATTTAATAACTTAAAATTTCGTTATTGTAAATGATATATAATACACACTTGTTTCATTGAAGTTTAATTTCACATACGTGAATACTTCTTGTTCACTTTCACTATATTTTCTATTTACGTCACAAAAAAAAAAAAAAAAAACCATATTTTCTATTATTTCACATTTAAATATTAATTTTTTCACATAAAAAATTAGTGTCTACTTAAATATTTTTCAAACTAAAAAGTTCACATATTACTACTTAATAAACTCTACAATTTGGTTTAAGAAAACAAATTAAATTATTATCAACATAGCAAAAAATGCCATTCCCTTATGTACAAATAACATTGCATGTAGGTCTAATAATAATTAAGCTTTCTTAAAATATATATATTTTTTTTATATAATATACATATTAATGAAGGGTGTGGAGGAGACAAAAGTGGTGTCAGGAATTAAAGTTTTTATCTTTTTATTTTTTTAAAGAGAAAGGGAATTGAAAAGAAAGTTAAATAGGGTAAATAAGATAGAGAGGGGCATTCTAGTCAGTGCACAAGAAAGGAACTGTCATTCAAGACTACAGGGTCAAGAAACAGAATCATGTTTATGTTTTATATTCCCTCATTTTTACCCCTTCAACACACTTTTTTTTTTTTCCTGTCTCCATCCAAGCCTACTGTCCACCCTTTTCTTTCTCTATTTTTCCCTCCAAAGCCCTAAAATTTCTTCTCCCTTTCTCTCTCTTTCTTTACCTATTCATCAAAATAACTACTACAAAAAGGAAGAATATAATTTTTATAAGGAACATTAACATGTGATGATGAAAGTTTGAGTTTGCTCCACCCTTTTAAGGAAAAAATCCAATCCCTTAAGATTTCTCAGAAATCAAAGCTATTACAAAATCTTTTTTTTTATAAAAAAAATAAAGCTACTGTCAATTTTTTTTTCCTTCTCAGTATTGCTCATCATCAATAACTTACAAACTGCAAACACCAAAAAGAGGAACAGTCTCTTCACACTCCCATCAATCTCATCACATTCTCAAACATCAATTATATTACCCTCTTCTGCTTCACCATTTCCAGGTACATAATACACCACATGCATCATATCACCACTTCTCTCTTCAATTTCATTTTTTTTTCAAATAATAATAATAATAATAATTTAAGTAGTATATACATACGTACTATGTAATATCAATCAACATAATCAGAGATTTTGTTTCATTCTCCTCTCTCTTCTTCTTTTTTTTTTATTTTTATTTTTTCTGTTGTGTCCTTTGAAGGTTTGTTGTTTTCATTAACAGTAACCTCTGAAAGGAAAAAAATAAAATAAAAATAATAATAAAGAAATAAAAATTGTATTGTATTGTGTGATGAGATAAATGAAATTAAAGGAGTACTGTGTGTCCTGTGGTGTCCAAATTATAAGTATATGGTAACTCTTTTTCTATACCTCTCACTCACACTAACTCTACCTTCATCACCATGGCTGGTGGTCACTGTCTTAGGGAGCCCTAGAAGAAGAAGCAACCAATAACAGCAACAAAGTCAACAAAATAACAAATTAAAACTCTTGGATCTGCAAAATAAATACTCAGATAGAGGCTCCAATAATTTCACTCAACTACTTTTTCGTACCTTATTTGCTTCTTTTCTTCAATCCATGGATTCAATTCAAGAATTTATGGACACATGTAACTCTGCTGGAAACACCTTCACTTCCACCACCACCAACAACAACACCACCTTGGCCGCCGGAACAAGTGGTAGCTCGTCGTCGCCGTCAACGACGAGCAGCAGCCGGTACGAGAACCAGAAGCGGCGTGACTGGAACACTTTCGGACAGTACCTGAAGAATCACCGTCCTCCTTTGTCCCTTTCCAGGTGCAGCGGTGCACACGTCCTTGAATTTCTCCGGTATGCAACGCAACTAACTCATAACTAACTCACCATGCATCTTTCTCTTTCTCTTTCTCTTTCTCTTCGTCTATCCAATATAATTCAGACAAATTAGTCCTTATTCTGTCGAACTGAGAATACGATTCAAAAATTATAATTGATTTATTTTGTAGACCTAAACTTATAAATTTGTAAGAATTTTTTTTTTTTAATTTGCTGATTTTTTTTTTTTAATTTTTGTGGGAAGGTACCTGGACCAATTTGGGAAGACGAAGGTGCACACGCCGATCTGTCCATTCTACGGGCACCCGAACCCGCCGGCGCCGTGTCCGTGCCCTCTGAGGCAAGCCTGGGGGAGCCTGGACGCCCTAATCGGCCGGCTCCGTGCTGCTTTCGAAGAGAACGGAGGCAAGCCTGAGGCGAATCCCTTCGGAGCACGCGCCGTCAGGCTCTACCTCCGCGAGGTTCGTGATCTGCAGTCCAAAGCAAGAGGTATCAGCTATGAGAAGAAGAAACGCAAGCGTCCACCACCACAAAACCACCACCACCACCAGCAGCAACAGCAGCAGCAGCAGCAATCAAGTATCGGAATCGGAGTCGGCGTGGGAGTGGGAGTAGTAGTACCTCATCATCACCACCACATGCCACCACCAGGTGCAAGAACAACTCATCAATAAGTAAACCAAATGAATAATAATAATAATTCTGAATTCCACTCTCTCTCTATCTCTCTCTATATATAGGGGAATGAAATTGAACTAATCTCGATGCTTAAAGTTTAATCTCGAAACTGTGAAGACAATGGTTTAATTAAATTATAATATATGTATTTAGGGTTTGTACTATAGATATTATTTTCCCCCTTTGTAATTTTGGTGAAAGCTGCTGCAATGTGGTGTGTGGTGTGGTGCATTAGAGAGTAGTACAAGCTGATAAGAGTGTATGTATGTGTTAGTGGTGTGTTGCTGTGGCAGAAGCAAGCAAAAGTTGAAAGAGTATCTGGGATCTCCATTGATGCATCGTCTTTTAAAGCCACAGTGCGTGAGGTACTACTGGTTAGTTGTAGTAAGTAGTGGACACTGGACACTACTACTGAAAAAGTGCTTCCCCCTTCCATCATCATTCAGATACACTCTCAATATAATGTACATCCATCCACAACACCATCATTTATCATTTATATATTTATTATATATTTCCTCCTTCTTCTCTTCTCTTCTCTTATGCCTCTTGTTTTTCATTTCCAATTTAATTTCTCACCAAAACCTACAACCCATCCCATTATTATTATTTATTATTATTATTATCTTTAATTTATATATTCAATGTGATCATCATTATCATGATCTATATCTGTCTCAAACTTTATATATACTTGCAGATTCTATGTATGTGTGGCATTTGACTTGATGATCATATATTTATTTTCATCACTTTTGGGATATGACATATACTTTATTTCCTAAAGGGTCTAACAATTTTGGACAAATATATTTGTCACAATTATTACACTAAAAAATAAACTACTTTTGTATAATTATCATGCATATATTACTGTCAAAATAAATTGATGAGATGAGAAAAGAATTCTTTTCTTAAAAAGAATTGAGTTGAATTTACTTCTCTTCACAATTTTTATGTTTGAAATGAATTGGTTAAATGTAGAATAGAGTTGAACTAAGTTTTATAGATTGACAATTTTAACCTTATTATTCTTATCAATTTTTCATTCTTTCCCCTTTTCCATTGACACCATTTATCACCTTTTCAACTTCATTTTCTCTTTATCCTCTCCATCAACACCATTTATCGGTTCTCGTGCTATTTCCATCTCATTCACCATACCTTCTCCTTCTACCACCAAAATATTAATCATGTTCTTATCTTCACATTTTCCTATCTTATTATTCTTTTCTTTTTCTATTTTCCCCTATTCATTAATTAACCATGATAGTAGAGAAACAATCTGACTTTTCAGTTGTTGTTCAAACATCAATGATCATGGTGGGTGGATGCGTAGTGTTGCATCAAATGATGTTAAAAGGATAAAAGATATTTGCTGATAGTGATTTCATATCTATGGAATAAAATGTTTGGTACTATGAGGTATTGAGGCTGTGAACAATAATGGGGCAAGCAGATGGAAGCTCTTTGAAGGAGAAGATGATAGTAGTGCGGATGAAAATAAGAGATATTTATTGTCATTTTAATTATTTAAAATGGGTATTTATGGAAATATATTAACCTAATAGAATGGAATTGGAAATCAGACCTCTTTTGGTCTGATTTGTAAATGATAAAAATATGAGAATTGAAATTCTCAAAAGAATTAAAATCATTCATTTTTATGTGTTCCAAAACAAGAAAAAGAATTTATTTTCTGATTTTTGGCATTCCAAACAAACTGTAAGTTTCTTGTTAATTTTACTAGATGTTAATATGTGCAGTTTGTAATTCCTTCCATTGTTAGTATATTGTCATGGAATTTTGAAGCTACATCATGTAGCTAGCAAGTGATGACTTCCATATTTATGTGTAAGTAGCTATATATATATGACATTATTTAGGATCATCTTGTCTTCCGCATATTAATATATATGGTTATTCTTATTAGGAATGATGAGTATATATAGTCTTTTTTTTTTTTGGCTATTCATCATCATTTCCACTTTTACTGCTTAATGTCCCCTCCAATTGTATTTTTGTGTGGACAATATAGAATTATAGTGCACCCTAAAGCTCAATCATAATGAGTTCTGTTTCAGGTTTCTTTCTCTCTCCCATCACCACTAACTGTTTACAGTTAAATAGCTCATCAATTTTGATGGATAAACATTTATATACTCAGTGCCGCAGTGGTGCTGTCATTTCAATTGAAGGGAAATGCCAAAACAAGAAATTAATGGCAGACAGTGTAATTAATTTCTCAATGACCAAATACCATAAAGCTAAGCTTCTATTATTAGCTTAATTAATTTTACTGTATACCACCGGCTATGGTGGTGGAGGCTTCAAAACTACCATTGCAGAGTATCATATGATGTCATTAACTCACTGACACATGTTTTCAAATAATTTCAATGAGAGGCCTGTTAGTTTAAAGTTTAAACTATGCTAATCACTTCTTGCATTGTGGAGAACAAATTTCTTGAATCAATTCAAGTGATCATTTACACATATGCTTGGACATTTAGTTGGTTTAAATTAATTTTGAAATATGAAAACAATAAAAATATCTCAATAATTAAAAAATGTGATACATGAAAATGCATCTTTATGAAGTAAATAAATAGAAAGGCTTTTTAGGCATAAGGTCTAATATAATATCAAGTTATTACTTGTTTTAAAAACTTAAACTAATAGAATAGATAATATGAATGATTATATCTTTAATAAAAATAATTTTTTCACTTATTTATTTATTTATTGAATTTTTTTTTGTTAAAAACTAAATCCAAAAGGCATTTTTGATGGCTTATACTTGTTTTGAAAACTATATATTTCCTGATAGAAATATAAAATATTAAAAGAACAATCTATTTTTTTCAATATATATATATATATATATATATATATTGAATCAGAAAGTTCAATATACCCAACTTGTTCTACCTTCTCAACCAGGCAAGGCACACTATGTTAACAGGAAAGATAATAATCATACAAGTAGGTAGATGGAGATGGTACTTTGAATAATGTTCAGTAAGAAAATTAATTAATAATGTTAATTTTAATATAATATATTAATTAGCTAGCTATTGGCAGACAAACATGTCCCTAAACAAATATTGGTTGGGTCATCCCATTTGGATTGTGTTTATTTTGTCTCAAAAAGGAGAATTGTTTTTCCCTCTATACTCATGAAGAGGCACCTATGGATTTACCTCCATCTGGCCAACCCAAAATCCAATAAGATGCACAGTTGATGAATGAAAGATTAGCAAAGCTCCTATGACACTCCCACTTCTAGGCATAGAGGGTCTATTCTTTCTTCTAATCATTTTAGGTATCTATCTGCATATATTATTTCACATGTAGCAACGGTATCTAAATGGATTATTAAGGGTTATATTATCAAGGAATTGGCTTTATGACATTATAAACTTGTTGACTAATTGATGATCCCTAAGTTTTAATAATTATGTGATTCAATTCACATACATCATGTGTACTAGGCTAATAGCTAACTTAATTATGATATATTAATAGAGTAAAATATTGTATACAATATTTATTTAAAATCACTTTCTTTCGAAAATTACAATATCACACGTTATGAATTTTAATTTTAATTTTTTCATAATAATGATCCATACACATGATCTGTCCTACAATTAAGTTTGTAATACATGTAAGATATTATGAGTGTCGTAGCTAATATGTAAATTGCATTAAATAATTATTCATTAATAATGTCTCTTTTGCATTTCTTCTACTAGTAACTTAAGTTTTTTTGAAGAAGCAGTCTCATAATATGAAATTAGTTTTCATAATGAAAAATTTAGAGTTTGATCATTGTTGTATTGTAAAAAAAATTAATATAATAAGAAAAGTAATAATAAAAAATAATGCCTAAGCAAAATTTCATACAAACCTAGATAAAGAAGCTCTTATTAGTGAAATGTGAAAAAAGTGGTATATACTATGACAAAATTTTAGACATATCGATGTATCGATATACCATTAACTTTTAACCATTGATCTTGACTTAAAAAATTATATAATATATAAAAAATTAAGGTCAACTATTAAAAGTTAATGGTATATCAATATATCGATATACTTGAAACTTTTTCTATACTATAATAAGTTAAATAGATCTTAAAAGGAAAAAAAATTAAGAAGCGAATCAATTATTTCATAATATTAGGTGTTTTCATTATTTTTAAACGTTGATCTTAAACTGATTTTAATTATAAATTTTTTATTTAAAATCAACGGCTAAAAATATTAGAATATCTGATATCACGTGGCACGTGATCCTTCCTAATAATTAAACCCTAAATTTTCGGCTAACAGTGAGAATGAATTATATACTAGGCACAATCAAGATTCCAAGTTTATTAAAATTATAAATAAATAAATAAATATGTTTGTGAAATATTATTATAAGAAGGAGAGATTAGAATTTTTTCGAGAAGGGGGACTGAATTGAAGCAGTTGTATGTGAGGAGATTAGGAGGAGGCAGGTAATGAGATAACAAATCGGGCAATAGAAGCCAAAAGGGGCAGTAAAGGTGATGGGCAGAAATGAAAATTTAGGTTCCCCATAACTGTATGTGTGTGTAGTGAGTAGTGAGTAGTGACTGCTCTTTTGCTGATGATAAATATGAAGCAAATGGAGAAGCCTTCTTCTTCGTCCAATGCAACAAGACAAGCCACTGCTTCCCCAACACAACACCTGACCTCACACGTTATCTACAGTCTTCTATGCATACATCCACATCACCAATAACTGCCTTAATAACCCCCTCCCAATTATTATTATTATTTTAAATCACACTTTTATTATTATAATATCCAATTCTCGTAATAACTAGCCTATATAATTCATGGAAAATTATTCTTCTCTGTTTTATTTTAGAACTTCAATTTTTGGATCTTTAATTTACTGTGTATCAAATGAGATGCCCATGCACTTTTAAAAGCGGAAATGGTAACCCTAGACAATATTTTGTGCAACTTCAGTAATAGGCACGCAATAATGAACCTGGGGACATAATACTAGTCACATTCTAAAATTAATGGTTGCTCACATACATACTGAATATACATGTACCAGCTAGTCAAAGAAGGATTCCAACTGATATTGAAATTAATTTTCAATAATTTTATATTATATTTATTTTTTTTTATATCCAAATAAAAATTTATTTCAGTATCATTTTTTATATTATTTGATATTAAAATAATTTTTTATTTAGCATGAAAATAAATAATTTAATTAGAATAATTAATTAGTTAAAATAAATGTATACGCAATATTATTATTCTAAATATATATTATTAGGTAAAATATTTTTATAAAATGAATAAATAATATAATCATATATTACAATATTAATAAAAATAATTAATTTTTAAATATATTATTTTAAAAATTATTTAAATATATGAATATAATTGAGTGTGTCTATAAAATTTATTATATTTTTAATATATCAAAATTAAATTGTACAGATATACAATACATGTGAATGTATGTATGTGAATATATATATGGAAACTAAGGATGCGTTTGAGAGAGAGACTGAGATTGAGAAACTAAGACTGGAGGACTAAGATTGAGAGACTGAGACTAAAATAGATTTGTGTATTATATTTGGTTTAAAATTAATTAGAGATAGAGACTGAGAGATAGAGATTAAACTAAGTTGATGGAGTAGAAATAAAGGTTAGTATTGAAAACTATAATGTTGATGGTGGGTATTTGAATAAAAAAATATTATTAAAGTTTCAGTCTCAATCTCCAGTTTTTCAATCTCTCCAATTTGAAGGTATTTCTGAAATTTTAGTCCAGTCTCTGTAAACCAAACATAATACTTAGTCTCAATTTCTCAATCTTAGTCCTAGTATCAAGAACCAAACGCAACATTAAGTGAGGGATCCAATACTAACACACTTCATTACAATCTGCGTTATATTGCTTGCGCATGGTGGATTGGCGGTAACAAATTAGGAAGCAAATTTCATTAATTAGTTCTTACTTCTTAGCTTGTAGGAAGGGCAGATAATAATTAATTAATTAAGACATAATTTTGGTTTCCCAAATTTCTCAATTCGTAGGTCAAAGACTAATTTAAATTTCATTTAATAATTTAATGTTGACCAATCAATTATTATATACACAAAATGATATTCGAATTCAACCTTTACATAGGACATAATTATAAGCGATGTTGATCAATATATTGAAATTAAGAATCAAAATGAAGTAGTGATTGATACGATACATACTATATGTATATATGATTTTGGCTATAATAATAAAAATATTTAATAATTCTTTAAGGTTTATGGATAAAAATTTTAAATATATAATTATAATTAATTTAAATATATATTCATATTTTAATATTTTATAAATAGAATTTCCAACCTTAAACGTTCATTAAATTTTTTCACACGTATTTTATTCATTTTATACATACATACTGGTATTATAGAGAGTGCAGGAAAGAATAATAATGGTAACGCGGACCCCAAAGCAGAATCTCCGTTAGCACTACAAGGCTACGCAATCAGTAACTTGGTACTTCCTCATCGATGTGACATATCCTCTTATATATAAATATAGTAATTTACATTAAATATTTACAAAAATAGACATATTCTCTTTTTTATTTTTATTTTTTGCTGAAAACTAGTAGCTACTATTGCAATGAGACATGAGTTATTATCAACAACCACCTTGCTCGCCAGACTAAACTTATTAAAAAGGTTCCAGTCTCAAGAAATTAGTGGGTATTTGTTTCAAGAAATTTCAATTTATTTTTTGAAAATTATTCATGAAACAATATTATTCTTATATTTGTTTGAAATTTTAAAATTTAATTCCCAAAATAACTTATTCTCATAAGTAATCTTCCATCTAAAACGGTAGATATTTGATATTTTCATATAAAAATTATAAACTTGAAAAAAAAAACATGGCCTTCTTTATCGTTATTGGTATGTATAAAAACACAAACAACTTAACAAAGACTACTATTTCTTAGTACGGACAAGTTGGACCACATAAATAAATGAGTTGTATACATATATAGAACTGTACTCATAAAAGAAAAGGATATTTTGTTTTTCTTTCGTACAAGAACATAGCAATAGCAAACCCCTTTATTTATTATTTATCACTTGCTGATGAGGGCCGCTCAATTAAGCACCATTCCAAGCTCCAAAAATTAAATCCATACAATTAATGATTATTAGATTGAAAGCTTTTGGAGCAAATTACCTATATATTATATATTTTTAAAGAAAAAAATTAGGAGAAATAGTCAAGTAGTTATACTTATAATGCAACTATTAGAATCAGATAGGATGTATATATTATTTTTTTTAAAAAATTAAACATGTTATATGCAATAGGGTTATGCAAAACTTATTTTTCTTAGTTGTTCATAATTTTTTGTGGTAGGATTGGAGGTGTGTTGTCATTGTTGCTGACACTGGTGATGACATGTGTGCACGTGGGGTTTTCACTGTATTTCCTCTGTAGAATCGTATGCATTTCTGACTTGTTGCCTCTTCACTCTTGTACTTATTTAATATTTACCCTTTTTTCTGAAATTAAATTTTTTTTTGGTAAGAATTTTTTCTGAAATTAATTGAACAATTGAAAACTTCAACCCGATTCAATAATCCAAACGAGCTGGTACAATATTCAAGCAATAGAGTTACATTTAACTAGGTTCTTGCAAGCAAAAAACTCATAGCTCAATATGTCTGATAACTTCCCTTCTTCTTCGGTTCTTGGACCAAAACCAACAAATTTCTTTCTGTTTGGCGTCAGCGTTTTCCTCCCTTTGTTTTTGGTCTTCTCCTTGTTTAATGTTCTCATCAGATTGGGCCTGACATTTGAATAGACATAGGAAACAGCAAGTTAAGCCCAAAGATTTAGATATGAATTGCCCAATAGATGTGTAGTAGACTTAAACCCATGGATGACCCTATATTCCAATCCAGAAGCATTTGGTATATGGGCCTTTTACCATAGCCCATATGAAAAATAATTTATAGTACAAAATGACTCTTTTACCCAAATATTTTCTAGGATAAAATAATTTCATTTAGATAAGTCATAGGGTGAAAGAATCTGTGGGCAACACCACTTAAAAGAATGATAAAGTGAATAAAATTCCGAAAATACCCATTCAGCAATTTAATGCCCGGCCGCCACCGACACTCTCCTCGAATCCTCTTTCTTCCTATATCTGGCATTTGCTAATGGCTAATTAATTGATCCCATATCAATTACTGGTTACTGCTTTTGCTATTACGCTTTATGCTTCGATTTTAATTAATGATAATATTATTTCAACAAATCATTTTAGCTAATTAAATTTAATTAAGTAATTTATTTTTATGTTAAATAAAAAATATTTTAATATCAAATAGCATTTTATTTATGTATACTTTTTATATTATTTAATATTAAAATAATATTTTATTTAACATAAAAATAAATAATTTAATTGGTTAAAATTATTTATCCACTTAGAATTATTATTTAATTTTTTTAATTGTATTTAATTAAACAATAATTCTATGTGAATAAGTAGTTTTCACCAACTAAGTGATTTATTTTTATGCTCAATAGAAAATAATTTCGTTTATTTAGGTGCACTTTTTTATATTATTTAATATCGAAATAATATTCTATTTAACATAAAAATAATTAACCAAAACTAATTAAAAATAAAATGATGACACGTCCTTCGTTACCGCGTAAATTAACGGAACACAAAACTATTCTGCAATGTTCGTTTCTTCTTACACCCAAAAGCACCACCATTTAACACAAACCCCTTCCCACTTCTTCTTCTTCCTCTTCCTCTTCATCTCTATTAAAAAAAAAAAAAATAAAAAGCAAAAAAAATTAAAAAGAAAAAAAATGGGGTCTCTGCCTGCATTTCCAGAAGCGGTTTCAGCCAAACAGGGCGTTAGGGAGGATTGCATTGACGAAATCACCCTCACCGATCTCTTCAAGGAGCAGCAGAGGCACCTCAACTTCTTCTTCGAGCGCATGGATCACTCCCAAACCCTATCCTTCACTCGCGCTCTCCTACGCTCCACCGGCACCATCTTCTTCACCGGCGTCGGAAAATCTGGCTTCGTCGCTAACAAGATCTCGCAGACGCTCGTCTCCCTCGGCATCCGATCCGCCTTTCTGTCCCCTCTCGACGCGCTCCACGGTGACATCGGAATTCTCTCCGCCGCCGACATCCTCGTCCTCCTAAGCAAGTCCGGCGCCACCGACGAGCTCCTCCGCCTCGTCCCCTGCGCCAGGGCGAAAGGCGCCCGCCTCATTGCCGTCACGTCCGTGAAAGGGTGCGCGCTTGAGGCCGTGTGTGACATGAATGTGCATCTGCCATTGGAGAGAGAGCTCTGCCCCTTTAACCTCGCGCCGGTCACTTCTACCGCGATCCAGATGGTGTTCGGCGACACCGTCGCGATCGCGCTCATGGGAGCAAGGAACCTCAGCAAGGAGGAGTACG
>JASCZI010000356.1:35030-50581 GCA_036250425.1 Stylosanthes scabra
TCCCCCGGAAAAAAAAAAGAAACAAAAATAAATAAATAAATTGCGTGAAAAAGAATATTAAGATGTTGGAAAGAAGAACATGATGAAGATGCAAGTATACTGCAACTGAAATTCAGCAATGACATTACCCAGTTGTGCTGAGTGAAGCACATTCCTACATGAATTGGAGGGCCAAAATTAAGTGAAGCACCAGAGCTTTCAAAAGAAAGAAGAGAACCAGGTAATGAATTTATGTTATTTAAGTTCCATCCAGATTTTGAATATTCAGCGGAAATGTGTTCCTCCACAGAATCAGCAACTGTAGGAAATCCACTACTAGAACCTCCAGCCTCCGAAATGTTACCATGAAGCACCTAAGAGGTTGGAACATTACATTAAGTACAATTCAGAGAATGTATGAAAAACTAAAAATAGAAGACATATCATGGATTTTGAAAAATATTCACATCCACTTTACCTCAATTTCTTCAGTTGGATTTTGAACAATCCTTCTATATTCACCCTCAATGTTATCCACAGATAGCTCCCACTTATGTTGATTTGTAGCTAAATTTAAATCAGAATCCACAACCTTATTCTTGCCCTTGTAATCAAAGTATTGGATTTTGAATTCATCAGCAAAATTCTTAAACGTCTTGAGACTGAATTTAGAACAAGGTTCAGAGACACGATCTTCAACATCCTGACTATTTACAGTGCAAGTGCTTGCATTGGCAAGCTTAGAGTCCAAATCCACTTGTAACACCCTTCTTCTCTTAGCCTTCATATTTTCACAAGAATTAGACACATTTTCTTCCGCATGCTGGACTTGGATTCCATCTATTCGTTGAATCTGAGCAACAAATTCAGAGCCTTCCCATACGTTCTTTTCTTCAAGAGAACATGGTGGTTTCCAGCAAGTAGGAGGTACAATACGACAAATTCCATAAGGCTCTGCCCTAGATCGAATGCTTGCAATATATTTGAGTGTGTCATTGAATTCCTTCATAATGTACACAGTTACTGAAAAAGTTTATTTTATAAAACTTAACAAGTGTATGAATCCACATCTAAGGACATTAATCAAGACTTGTGAAAGGAATGGAAGAAGCGAAGGCATACTAGGTGGTAGGTACCTCTTCTGTTGGGTTGAAAAGTGGAGCTTCTTCAAGGGCTTCTCTCTTTGCATCCTCTGGATGCCACCTTGCTGTTACCTGGTTCAAGAATTTGGTAAATAAACTGACCAAAAACACAGGCAGTGTGGCCATGTTTGTCACTATGTCAAAGGCAAAATGAACAGATTGCCTACCTTCAAACAATTACTGCAGTTTGGACATCCACGAATGATCCCTTTTGGACGACAAGCATTTGACGAGCGATCCTGAAAAAAAAAATGAACCCCTCCAATTAATTTTGCCTGCAGTTCAGAGTAAAAACCACGAATAATAACAATGGAGAACTTTAGTAAAAAAACTATATTCTAGCAGCAAAGTTTCTGTTTTGACTATTGTGTATTTCTCATCAGCTACGCATGTATCAATCATTACTATTCTGCATTGACTATGCTTTTCCTAAATTGAATTCATCTGTTAACTAATGTTATAAAAAACAAACTAAAATAAATAAATTACAAGATTCCCAGCTTAACCATAGGAATAAATTCAGGGTGAGACTCCGCAGGTTTGCCATTGCTCTTGCTCTGGTCCGAGAGTATCCAGGGTCGATTCTTAAGAATCTGGTAAGATGTACCACCATCATTCATCTCGTTTTTAGAATCCGCATCGACTGGCACATGCTCAGTTCCATTTAGAGAGGTTGCAGATTTGTCAGTTTCTGTAACCTTTTTACCCCTTTTCAAAATGAAAGATGTAAGGGATGCAAAACCAGGGGGAACTGAAAGCTCTCCCATCTCCTTTAATTTGGAAATATTACTCCCGCGATCCGATTTCATAATTTCTGCAAGCAAAAGCCAAAATATTATTATGTAGAGAACCATCTTCACAGTAATGATTCTCAGAAAAGAAATCAAATCAGGAAAAAGCATTTAGTAGTTGGTATGATTACAAAACCAAATCTAATTCCAAGCAAGCATATATACCGAAAGTACTAGATGATGCAAAGTGAAAGATTATCAAACTAGAAATTAGAAAACGAGAAATGCTCTAAGAGGACCAAAAATTTCTCTAACTTTGGACGCATAACTTCTGGCCTCTCCTCCTATGGTGAAAAGTGATCTTTCGAATCATGAATTCACCATAACAATTCCAACCCTATCCGCATTCACTTCTACAATACCAAATAAGAGGAAAGTATATAATCTTTTGAATCTTTTTCCTTATTGGAGAAACCTATCCATCCCATCCTATATCCAACTACCTCATTTCCTTTTCCACCTCCTCTCATATTCATAGAAGGCATATTAAGATAATACACACAGAACTTATACAGATGCCAAACATAGCATAAGATCAAAGATTCCAGACAAACAATACCAGTGGGGAAAATAAATAAGAAAATAGATAAAAAGATGCTAGCTTGATACATACCCAGAAATTAGTTTTAATAAAACACTGAGAAGATTGAAAGGGGCATAAAGGGAAGTGGCAATAAGGAGCGAGCGAACACAAAACCTGAAAGTTAACACAAATGAAAAGTGGGGAAAGTTTACAGAAATAATAAAATAAAAGGAGAAAGAGGAGCGAAGTGAATAGAATTACCAAAAAGGGTTTGATATCATAAAATAGAAGACTCAGAATGAAAATTTGAAAAGAGAGAACGAATTGCTTCTTCCCTCCTGCGGACTCAAAAGATTCTGGAGTCTCTATTGTCAATTCTCAAAATCTAGGGGTTGGCAATGCTTTGTTTATTGTTCCACTAAAATTTTTGAATGAATGGATTACAGTTAAAAGACAACTATGATTATGACTGACAGCTCAGAACTTTGAAGTGAATACTGAATTGTACTTATTGGTGTCACCCTGAATAGTAGTGCATGTGTCACTGTTTTGGAATGAGATGAAAAGAAAAACTACATTTTGGACAGAATGTTCAAAAGGGTTCGAGGGTGTCACAAGAGTGGCTGGCAAGAATGCAAGAATAATTCAGCTTGTTAGGCCCAAAATAGAGCATAACTTTTGGGCCAGTTTTATAATCTTATCAAGATCTCCATACTATTTGAACTGACCTAATATACCGAAAAACGACTGACCTAATATTAATGACCAAAAACCAAAACTGACCTAATATTTTTTATTTAAAAAAGACTACGCAACCAACATATTATGACTACAATAATTCTAGGTGAATAAGTGGTTTTACCAATTAAGTGGTTAACTAAGCAAATTATAACACGCGCTCTTTTCCCTTAATATAACGCCAAACCAAGTGCTTTAACCAAGCAAATAACCAATCAAATCTGTTGCTTTTCGTTTTTCATTTTCTTAATTTTATTTGCATGATTCATCATCGCTTTCGGCTTTCTCTGTTGTTAGATTTCGTTCTGCAACTTTCATCGTTGTTTTCTTCTTCGTTTTCTATTGTTAGAAGAAGAAGAAGATGATGATGATGATGATGATGCAGATGTAGACATGGAAGAAGGAAGGAAGGAAAGAAAAAGAAGAAGAACAAGTAGAAGAAGATGCAGATGCAGACTTGGAGGAAGGAAGGAAGAAGATCGAAGAAGATTTTATTACTGTGCATTATTGTTTTCTGTTTTTGAGCAATGGTGCTTTCTATTTCTGCGCATTATTGCTTCATATTTCTCTGTACAGCAACAACAACAACAAAATAATAATAGCAATATAAAATAGAGAAGAAGGAGAAGGAGAAGGAGAAGATGATGATGATGATGATGATGACGATGATGCAGATGCAGACATGGAAGAAGGAAGGAATGAAAGAAAAAGAAAAAGAAGAAGTAGAAGAAGATGCAGATGCAAACCTGGAAGAAGGAAGGAAGAATGATGGAAGAAGAAGAAGAAGAATATTTTATTTTTGCGCATTATTGTTTTATGTTTCTACGCAATTTTGCTTTCTATTTCTGCATATTATTGCTTTTTTTTCTGCGCAATTTTGCTTTCTATTTCTGCACATTATTGCTTTCTATTTCTGCGCATTATTGCTTTTTGTTTCTGCGCAATTCTGCTTTCTATTTCTGCGCATTATTGCTTTCTTTTTCTGCGCAATGTTGCTTTCTATTTCTGTACAACAACAACAGCAGCAACAACATAAAACAGAGAAGAAGAAGAAGAAGAAGAAGAAGAAGAAGAAGAAGAAGAAGAAGAAGAAGAAAAAGAAGAAGAAGAACGACAGCAATGTAAAATAGAAAATAAAAAGAAGAAGAAGAAGACGACATGGCAGACGAAGACGAAGAAGAAGAAGAAGATGCAGATCTGGAAGAAGAAGAAGAAGAAGAAGAAGAAGAAGAAGAAGAAGAAGAAGAAGAAGAAGAAGAAGAAGAAGAAGAAGAAGAAGATGACGACGACGACAGAGATGGAGGAGATGTAGGAGGAAGAAGAAGAAGAAGGATGTGTTGGGCAGAGCGTGAAGATGAGGCAGTGCGTGAAATACACGCTCCTTATTGATGAGAATGAGATTGGTATAATAAATTTACTTAGTTAACCACTTGGTTAGTAAAACCACTTGTTCAAATAGCGGGACCGTTATGACTAATAGGGAGCGAACATATATTACGGATGATAAGTTATATAAATTTTGGATAATAACTTATTGTTGAATATATGAGTTACGGATGATAACTCATATAAACTTTGGATGATAACTTAATTATTGGCTCCCTAATGTTGGTTCCGTAGCATTGTTCTTTTTATTTTAAAGAAAGACCAATTAAATGAATTGATTTGAATGTTATAATTATAATAAAAAAGAATGTTATAATTTAATTTGATAAAAAAAAAAAAAAGAGAGTACGTACTTGCTACTTAGACATGTACTCAATTTCTATATTTCATTATTCAATCTCTTATAATTTGTTTAATAATTATTAATATTTCTTAATTATCTTTTTTCTGTTAATTTGATAAAAATTAAAAATAGATTCAAATCAATTTTATATAAATTCTTTTGTCAATTACTTATAAAGGATATTTGTAAATAATAATTTTTAACCAACAACTACCAAAATCTTATTCATCATTTATCGAGCTAATATCACTAATGATCTATTCTTTGCTATTTTAGATTATCTATTCTCCACTATTTCGGATAATTTGTTCTTATTTTGGATGATCAATTTTCTATTATTTGAATAATAAATTTTCGTGCAATTTTTATATATTGTATCTTATTAATTACTTAGCATTATTCCTTACAAAATTCTATTTTTTTTCAAATACAAACAAAAGTATCAATCTTCACACCTCAAAATTCTAATATGTGACAAATTTTGATTGGTTTTTTACTCAAATAAAACTATATCTTTACATCAAAATTGACTTCATTTTCAAACTCATCCCCATTACAAATTAAATAAACTTAATTTACTCCAAAAGACAGGAAGAAGTCATAAGCCGAGGAAAGTGATTAAAGCTCAATTTCATGATCTCCTATTAATTTATATATTATAGAGTAATATTACGAAACCAACAATAAATATAATTAGGAAAATAGTGGATGATAAAAAAAAAAAAATAATATTAGCTTTCTATTATCTCTTTAATATTTGTTATTAAGACTTTCTCTATATTATATGATACATGTTATTATTGTGATATTTTTCTTTAAAGGAAGAAGCAAAATACAGCAAAAAGATCTATCTATGAAATTCGATAATAATATAATTCTTGTCTTGCTTGTCTTTATTGCTGCATGTGCTAATAATAACTTTATCTTCTTTGATTTCAACAATAATAACATTAAAAAGGAGAGGATAATTTAAATTAAATTGATGTCTTTCTCTCTACTGGCTTTCATTCATCACAATTATTGCAGGCGTAGCCCTAATTATATTGATCATGTCCCTTTCGTTCCCAAAGTATTTAAAAGCAAGATAAGCTCTATCTAGCTATTATTATTATTAAGGGAAGAAGGTGAAGTAAAATAAATGGCATCAATTCAATTCAATTCAAATAATCCCTCATAAAGAAAATAAAAGTAGTGTTTGGAAAATTAAATATATAATAAGGATTAAATAATAATAAGTATATATAATACAAAAAGAAATTAAAGCAAAAGCAAATAAAGTAAGTATGTGGTGTATGTGGTGTATGTGGAGTGAAAGATTGAAAGAATCTCTTTAGAAATTAATTACCCTAAATCTCTTTACCTGCGCCTATAGCATAGCTAGGCTCAAAGAAGCACAATTTAATGTCAATAAGGTTGCCGACAAATAACTAACACACAGTGAAAATGCGTTACAAACAATTAAAGCCTCATATTTATTTATTTATATATATGTTAATTATATATTAGGCCTAACTAGCTACTAGCTAGGGCTTCATTCATTATTCATTAATCAAATCAAATAAAGCTCGTATGGTCCTACGTACCTCTGTAGGAGAGATATACCAAAATCTAAGAAAACAAGATGTGTGCATGCATGGTATTGTTCGTATACTTTCATCTCATGCAATAATTGGGTTGGGTTTGTGTTAGTTTGTGCATGTATATCTTATTTAGGGTAAAAAATATTGTATATATCTTTTTTATCCTGTTATTTATATTTTTTGTTTTATTTAATTTTGTTTATAAATAAATCAAATATGTATTATTATTATTATTATTATATTTTGATAGATGGTAGAATCGCGTTTCAGGTGGTTTGTTCATGTGAAAATGAGACCGACAGAACACTCAGTTAGGAGAGTGGGTGAGATGGAAAGTGGATAAAGGGTGAAAGGAGGAAGAAGGCCTAAGAAGACCATCTATGAGGTGGTTAAACGAGATCTACATGCAAATAATCACTCCGTTGACATGATATATGATAAAGCTCAATGTCGTTATTTGATCCATGTAGCCGATCCCATCCAGTGGGACAAGATTTTGTTGTCGTTGTATTATTATTATATTTTGATCTTCAAATAATTCTCAAATATAAAAGAACTTGTTAGATAGGGTTTTTGACATGGAATCACATACATGTCGTTTTCCCTTATACTAATCAGTATAACTACATGCATGCATATATACCTTAAGAGATAATATGGTAATCACAAAAAATATGCTTAGCGTAGAGTATTAAAGGCCTAATTAATTAGGTGTCTACTTCATGTGACTACTCTTAAGAAAATGATGCTTGAATTGATATAAGATTCCTTTTGAATAAAAGAAGAAGAAAAGGAGAAGTGGTGGGTAGGGGGTGTAGAGTAACTGATTAGGACTCAATCAAAGTTTCACTAATTGATCAAGCTTTTGAAATATATTAACACATGCTTCAAAAATATCTATGTTCTTCTTTGATCACAATTTTACTTGATGAAGACATTTGACCTACCTATAATCCAACGTGTCCCTGTTCTTAATTTTAGGTGTGTGTGCATGGCAAGTTTAATCTTTAAATATAGCATAAGAGGAAACATATGATGAGGAGTATTGAAGAAATTTGTAATTATGAGGTTTAGATCGATGTTCAATTTGAAATGATATATAGTGAAATATACATTTGGATCTTATGCTATATATATGTCATAACATGAACTGGAATAATTAATTATTATGCTATGCTTAGCTTTGACTTGTTCATCAAAGGTTTTTGACCCAATATATGGTATAGTGAAGAAAGTACAATAATGTGCATCTATACAAAGTGTATAAAATATTAAAAGAAAAAGATTAGGTAGCCAATATATTATAATCAATAAAGAGCCAACACATAATTACGGATGATAACTTACATAAATTTTGGATGATAACTTAATCTTGGATATATAAGTTACAGATGATAACTCATATAAATTTTGGATGATAATTTAATTATTGGCTCCCTAATGATTTCCTAACGTTAGTTCCATAGCATTATTCATGTTAAAAACTTTCCGTAATCTTGACTAATAATTCCACATTTGTTATTATAAATTACCCACATATCATGCAATAATAAAAGTTTCAACAATAATAATGATTTTATATACAAACATACTTTATATCAAAAGCATCTTCCAAACAAGAATATAGATAAACCCTAATCATTATTATATTTAATTTAAATCCAAGTTTGATGTACAAATATATACAGCTTGTGAATGAGATTCAAACAAGAATGAATTGAGGAAATCCATTTAATTTGACTGAGGAAATTGTAATAAAATTTTGTAAACTAAGAACTTTCTATGTAAAGACTATATTTTAAAATAGTAAAAAACTCTTATTTTTTTGGAAGATATATGTTTTAAAGTTTATAATTAAGTATTTAGGATTGAGAAGTTTAAAATTTAGGATTTATAGCTTAACTTTTTTTAAAAACAAAAATTAAAACTAGCTAAATTAAAGTTGAGTCTATAATTGAGATATAACCATTAATAATAAGTCTTCTCCTATTAGTGTGAGTTTTAGGGAAAAATAATAATAATATAACCTAGTCCAATGTACAAGCTTAATGAATTGAAAAGGAAGCGTAAAGCAATGGGGTTAGTGGTTTAATTTAATTAATTTAATTAATAATCTAGTTAATTAAGGGGAAATTAAATAAAATTAAGGTCTTATAGATGAACACGAATTGACGTGAGAAAGGAGGGGACTAACGACCATAAGAGAATATATTACGTATGAACATTAAAGGTAGATGGACAGAAAGTTTAATTTCCAATCTATCTATAAATATATATGACATTAGAGTTGTAATAATAATTGTGTTACGCTTTCCTTTTTTGGAGTTTTAACCAATGCTTATAAATATGATCCGTGCTCCTATTGAATTCAGTAAAATTCAGAAATTGGGAGAATTTGCAAGATAAAGCATCCATCAATGATTAAGAGAATTGCTTTATTTATATGAGTCTAACGTAAATGAACTTCAATCACAATTCGACAATGTAAGATGTTTATTTTATTATATTAATTATTATTAGACAGTGTGTTATTCCATCCATCCACTCATCATGACAATAAATCAAACTAACTAACAAATAAAGAAACTAATAATTAAGCAAAATAAGATAGATATATATGGACGACATAAATTCTTTAATTTGTCATCCTTTTTAAGAACTCAGAAATTGACACACATGTATAATAATAATAATAATGATATTACGGACGCTGTTTCTTATCAAATAAAGTGGGAAAATTTTAGACTTCATATTCAAGAGTTAATTATATTGCTCAAATGCATTGAAAAAATCTATGAAAAATATAAACATTTGGAAGAAGTAGTATTATAATAGAAATAAAATAAAATTCTAGTCTTTGTATAGTAACCAAAATAATCAAAATCAAATATATATTACCAACTCAGAAATAATGAAACTAATGCTCCTAAATTTTAGGCATGATATACATCCGTTTTTTTACTTAAGATTTTTTTAAAGATTTAATTTGAAGTAGAATTTTTTTTTTTACGTAAGTCTTTTTCCTTTTCTATTTTAGGTTGAAATTCCTTTTTTTTTAAAAGGTAATAAGTATCAAATTTTAAATCTTGATTATCTTGAAAATTTTGATAGATGCTATTGTTATTGTTAGAAATTTATATTTTTTTAGTCTATTTTTAAGACTATATTCATATGAAAAAATAAATATTATATTAACTATTTTATATGTTGACTTATATAAAATGATCTCACTCTTAATTTAAATGTTAAAAAGAATAAGTTAAGATTTCTTATTAATAGTTTGGGCCTAATGAGATTATAACAAATACTATTATTGTGTTTTATTGAATCTTTAGAATTTAATAAAAATCAATGACCAAAACCTTAATATACTAAAATCATCTTGCAATCTTTACCCATCATAAGAGAATTGTTATATATTCAACCTAATAAAGATTTAGTAGATTTGATTGAGAAAGATTAAAGAACTACACATTATTAGGAATAATATAAATCAATATGATAATCAACAATTAAGTCTAGATTAAGAACCAAAGTCTTTCAATCATGTTGGTAAATTCAGCTATGCTTCCCTTTCCGACACATTCTTCTTGATTATTTAACATGGATGATTATAGAGTTAATAAAGAATGCAAAAATTTCAACTGTTATAAAGTAATTTATAACAAAAATACTAAAACTATTAAATAGATCAGATACTTATGAATATAATTATACATTATATGTAACAACAATGGGAATACATTATCAGGAAGGGTGGGGGGAAGAAAAGGGGGATATGATAATAAAATCGCTCCTACACCAATAAAATAAGAAAATTAATTAGCCTAATTAATCCAAGAAATACACTACTAATTACACAATGAACATATATATATATATATATATATATGAATAATAGTACATATAGCACAACTCCAACTCTGCAACACCCTAATAATATAATATGTATAATAATATATAGTACACTACTAATTACACAACGAATTCTTCACATTTTCCATATACATACATATATAATAATACATGTATATACAAATAAGACAATAATAATAATAATAATAATGCATCAAATTAATGAGTATCTTAATTAATTATAGCAGTACCATATTATTATTGTTGTTATGATTCTTGTTATTAATATTATCGACCTGGAATTTCATAGCTTCCAAGTCTGAAGAGGGCACACCACTACCATCTTCCAAACTATGGTCTTCAAGATCCATGTGATCCCATATGAAGCCAAATCCATCATCACCCTTGGGACTAATTTGATGAGTAACACTGCCATTATTATTATTATTATTGTCCCTTGATGATGAGAAGTGATGAAGGAAATTATTCATGGCATTATAATAAGTGTTATTATGGTTATGGTTATGGTGGTTGGGGTTCAAATGATGGGTTGCCAATGCCATAGAAGATGAAGAGAAATTGTTGGTATGGTTTGATGATTGATGTGTGGAAATGGAATCATACATCATAACTTTGCCACTGTTTTCTTCTTTGCTTTTGTGGAACACTCTACACAACACCCAATCTTCCTGTGTAATCAAACAAAATTTTGACCTAATAATAATTAGAATTAGGGATAAAAAATAATAATAATCATAAATATTTATATTGTAAAATGTGAAACCGAAACACACGCATGTTTAAAGACCCTTTAACCTCACACCAAAAATAGTAAAATACACACATACATACATACACACGCCAAACAAAGCATATAAAACCTTTTCCCTTTTCAATTTTTTCTTACTAATCACATTCTTTTTACCAATCATAACCATCCATAATAATCATGACTAAATATGGGTCGTCCAAGGCCTCTTCTCAAACATGTGAATATATATATTTATATATTCAATCATGCTTAGAAAATTAACACTACAACAATCAATTTCAGCCAATTCATTAAAAATAAGATAATTAAATGATTTTTTGATATTTTACGGTATGATTACATATATTTTAAAACTAGATATTTCATATATCATTTTTTGGAAAATTATAGGTAACCAATATTTTTCTAATTAACAAATCAGTCAACAAATCAAATCTAAAAAAAAAAAAAATCCAAAACATTCTATACAACATCATAAAAAACTTCTGAAAATCAAATATACATATAACTCTATAAATAATTTTTTAGAAATAAAACATTCGAAACATAAAGAAATAAAACATCCAATTTAAGTTATTGACTGAATTTTATTGATTATCTAGTATTTACTTATTTCTTTTCTTGACATGTAAATTTAAAAATAGAAACTATGCCATGTGCATTACTTTTATGCATGTTTCAACCAATACTAGTTATGAATATTGACCTGGAATATTGACTTTAAAATGTTGCTACCAATATTTTTTTTTTATATATTTACCTAAATTTGCTAAAGTTAAGGAATAGAGCAAAAAACCATTTTGGTTAAGAATATATTGACTACTACTATCACTCACAACAACTTAATATCTTTTTGTGATGTTGTTTATCATTTCAATTTCAACACAGCAACTTTTAAAATTTTCACTTTGATTGCATTTTTAATTTAATACTATTACACTTAATAACAATAATATGTAATATGTGGGGCACCTGAAATGAAATTATCCTATAATGATGAAATTTTGTCACGGGAATGCATGACGAAGATAAAAATAATGAGTAAGAAGTAGGGAATAGGGATATACATGTTGAACATATATGTCCATAAGATAATGATTATGAATGTTGTTGATGTATGTCCCAAGTTTGAAAATTGAAGAAGAAGAAGAAAGAAAGAATATATACCGACCTTAGGGGGCATATGTGGGGTCTCCAACCGAAACTCATGCATGATCCAACCAGTTTTGATGCCGTTGGGAGCTCTATTTCTGTAGAACACCAAAGTCTTCCTCATCCCTACAACCTCATGTGTCACTGGATCATGAACCGTTCGATCTTTTCCCGTTGCTTTCCAATAACCACTCGTCGTTGCTCTGTTCGTTCTGAACCCCGTCGCATATTTCCGATCCCTGAAGCTGAAGAAGTACCATTCATTTCCATTCAGCTTTGCCACCTCTGCATTCGCACATGTACAGTTAATTCCTAATATATATTTGTCTAAATAAAAACTAGGGGCTAAACTACAAAATAGAGAACTTCATGTGCAGAAGTTATGTTAAATTAATTAATTTATGTATTTTATGAGTAAATAATTGTTGGTGTCTAAATTTTTTTATAATAAAATAATAATTTACTTATAATTAAAATTATAAATCTTTATCCACTAGGTTCTTATTAGACAATTCCTAATCCTAATCCTAATAATAATGATGATAATAACAATAATAATTAGGTCCTTGTGTGGAATCACCATCACGTGTCAAGTAGCTCGTGAATGACATGATATTTTCAAGCTTCCAATCTTACCAGACAAAGGTGACAAGAGAAACAGTGTTTTATGACACACACCAACAAAGTGTTTGGAAGTTTCAATGTTGCTATTTATGTAAATACGTGACCTTTTTTATCCTCTTCCCCTTTTTTTTCACCCTCTTTTCACATATTTCATAATCTTGATTGTTGCATGAATTACAATTAGCGACAGAGGAGGGCTAATTAATTAATCTACGCAAGAAAGATCAAGTATGTCTTTTCATGTGTAAAGTTAGATTTTCTTAACATTTCTTGAGGGAACATGTAATTTCTAATTATATATTTATGAGTGCTAAAGAGTCAAAATCATAAAGATAGCGAATCATGAACAAGAAAGGTAAATAAGACATTTAATTTATACACGTATGTATGTTAGTGTATGCATAATTAATTAATTAATAATTAATTAATTAATTAATTATCTTTATAAAGCATCTGTATATGTTGTAGTTGCTTAATAACAATGTATTGCTTTGTCAACTCCATTCGTTATAATTAAATAATAATATAATTACCATGTTTATATATGTTGTAAGAGAAAAAATTAAAGGGACGCTATACCCAAATTATAAAGAGAAAATTAAATTTGATCATTCATTATCATTTTATTATGTTTTTTTGAACCTACACTGTCTTGAATGTATATCTGCCAGCTAGTACAAGTCCATATATTATTATAAAAATTTAAAAATATTTTATACATACATATAAGGCGGATATATACCTAATATAATCACACACAAACAATTATTATAGAAATAATAATCCGAATATAGAGGAGAAAACAAGTTTATGATGTGTGATCAATCTGATCTATATAATTAAGTTATATATAATATATACCAACCACTAGCCACTATACAATTTTTTTTTTTTTAATTATGATTATTATAAACCAAGCAACTAAAATACAAAAGAGAAAATCATCCAGCAAGACCACAAAACAACTTAATAATGTGAGAATATAATTGAATGAAAATAAATCTTCAGTCTTATATATACATATACACTACCAAACCAAGATACACATAGAATGCTTTAATTCTGGAACCCTTTTAATCTTCTTTTATTGAAGGAAGAAAATCTTAAAATTTAAGAATTAGGAGAAGAGAAGGGATCTAATAAATTAAAATTAAAAAAAAAAAAGACATACTAAAAGTTTCATGCAGCTTAAAGCAAATGGCTTCAATACAAAAAATATATATATATTTACTATGTATACAAAGGACCAAAAAATAATATTTTAGCGGCATATTCGAAATATAGAACTTTCTTTCTATTCTAAATAGTTAATAAAGAAATTTGAGTCTGGAATACATAGAGAAGCAAATTAATAAGGGAAAATTGCATCATCCTATTCTCCAAAGAGATAAAGTCAAATAAGAAATAATGCGTAGAACAATGGAATTAGTTACACCCAACAACATTCAAGTAGTTCATAACTCAAAGGGACAAGCCTGTAAAAAATTTAAATAATAATAATTTAAAAAAACAAAGGAGAGAAAAGAGGAGAGAAGAGAGAGTGAGTGAGGAAAGATTAAAAATTATATGAAGAAATTGGCATTAATATTGATGAATTGATATGATGAGTACATTATTAATTTATTTTGCATATATTTATTTTTACAAGAAAAATGGGAAAGGCAGATGATGAGACAAGTTTGAATTATGCAGGTTTAAAGGAAGGCAAAGAAGAAACAGAAATAGACAATAACACATACAGCTATGCATACATGAATACAAGGTTTTTAATTTATGTGAATGAAGACAAACAATTTTATCTCTTAGCTTTATAGTGTCACTGCAAAAACAAACCCCCATGTGCTTCTTTTGTTTCTTGTACCATGCATTCATAGTTTCACAAAACAACAAACAAATTGGAGAGAAGATATCAGATCCGAGATCATAGAAGAAGGTTGTGGTGATGATGATGATGAGTGACAAAACAAATAAAACATAGATTTTATTTCAATTTCAAGCAGGTAATTATTATTTTTATTTAATTTGAGAAAATAAAAATAAATACCAGGAAGCTGCCATGGCTCGCATATGTGTAAATCAATCTCAACAAGAGTAGTGGCTTTGAGAAGCTGGTCGTTTGTGATCTTCTTATAGAGGTAATGGCACACCAACTCTTCATCACTGGGATAGAATCTGAACCCTGGTGGCAGTGATGCTCCTATGTCTCGAAGCCCCATGATAATCTGAGTAGATCAGAAGAAGAAGAAGAAGAGAGTTGTTATTTTTAATGGGAGGAGAATCTATATAATTAACTTCATCTATCACCCTTATTAGATTGCTTTAATTTGCACAAGTATTTATTAATATAGAGAGCGACTAATGTATGTGTGTAGGTGTATATATATTAGAGAAAAAGAGAGAGACAGAGAGAGAAAAGAAAGAAAGTGAGTTTTCAAATATAGAATAGAATTTCATTCTTAATAACTAGAATAATATTAATTCCAGCAGGGGCATGCTTGTGTAATAAGCTAATTAATTTAGTATATTAGTAAATTATTATATACAACCACTGACATCAAAACACTTATAACCCTATAAGAGATGGTTCATGAATGTGTCGTTATAATGTTTTTTCAAAAAATTTAACTCGATAAAATATATATATATATATATATATATATATATAT